>JAGDQP010005351.1:0-78892 GCA_022664845.1 Lepisma saccharinum
TACACTTGTACAATGAGAGTTTCTGTCGCTGACACACACTTAATGTTCCATCCCGGTACAGCGCGCAATGTCTTCTGCTGTATCGGACGATGCAATGTTACCAGCTCTCTCGGGCAGAATTGTCCAGCACCACCACAAACATACGCCGGGCGTTGACTCAAGCGTCTCTTCATGCATGCGACGATATCAATGCGTGTCGGAATATAAAAAATACTTTAAGAATATCCAATTGCACTAAATGTTATTATAATCATGTGAGGGCGAATTACCTGTCCGTCACACCACCAGGCACATATCTGGTTGGTACATTGAACTTAAGCTCTGGCTGACTTCCTACTACATACTTTCTCCTCCCTATCGCAGATTGAGCCATTATTGCCTAACGCGAAAGGCTATAAATAGTTCAAATTCTCAATACGGAGCCAACCTTAGTTGCCATGCGGTCTGAGGCATCAGGTTAGCAACTCCATGGTTCCGGGTCTTAATCCGTACTGGGGCACGGATGTTTGTGGATTTTAGAAACGTAACAGCTTGAGACGGGTTTAAGTCGTTATGACCTAAAAATACAAAGTTTACCAAAGGCTTTTATCCTAATATTCACTGCTAGTGCCTCTTTTCTCCAGGAATATAAGGAAAATATTTTATATCTCACGATCCCATTATTGTCCCAAATTACAATTTTCATGGTAACTGTAGGGAGGTATGATCAACATATAAGAATGTTTTGACAGTTGTCGAGATGTACGATTTTAAGAAAATCAAATTTCATAACTTATGGGATACTAAATTTTGTGCAACATTCAGATGTTATATCAAATGATACCTTATAACAAAATCTTTAAAATCAGGCCTCTCAGAGGTCCCTAGAACCAACCATTTCTGAGTAATAAGTAATTTTGTAAACTAAAAATACGGAACATATGACTATTTGAACTTTCATAAAACAAAAGCCAGTGAGTCAAAAAATCTGAAGAAAAAATTAATATTCTCAGCGGGTACTAGCAATAAACCAAAAATCATAGAAATCTGAAAGGGTGAGGTAGAATTTTGTTGAAAGGTGTGTTGATTTCACATGGATTGACTCTAACACATGGTTGTATACGTTGTAGTTGCTTTTAACCAAGCACAGTATTGCTAGACACGTCGCATACACCTAGAAATATCATTACATATTTTACTAAATCACAACATTTTTCCTTATGCCGGACTCACAAGAGTCTACGAAATGTACAAAACACTCGTTCTTTCACCATAGTGGTTAAAATTCCGTATGCTATAACAAGAATAACCCATTGTATCTTTCAGATAAGAAAACTTTCGGGATGGACTTTAGATACTCCCCTTGCATCATTCCACTAAAAATATTATGTAACGTTTAATCATTCTAGTGTCAGTTAAGCTTAAATTGTTTACTTTAAGTAGTTTCTAGATTGGATTAATGCTGGGTTAGGTTAGTTTTGGTCAAATTATTTCGTTATCCGGGAAGTATCGAAATTGCATCCATGATTTGTAGTTTAATAATCCTGATTTATTATACGTTTAGTTCTAGTGTAGATATGGTATCAAAATTATTTTCAAAACAAATTTCTGGGTTTCATTTAAACTTTAGCGGAGCAAGTTAGTGAGGAGGAAGATGAAGGTAGGTGCGAATGAAATATTTCTTCCTATATCTTGTACTTATGTTCCTACGTTCATATCATTGAAGGTGAAGTCACTTCGTAGAATGTCATAAGTCAATCTGTAAAGAATTATTATTTTAATTGTTTGTATGTTCGTGTTTCAACACAGCATTTCTAAATTCCATCTTTCTCACTACTTTTTTTCGTGTGTGTGTGATTTTCACCTGTTCGTTGTTATTACTGTTGTGAACGTGGATGTCGAACTATCAAGTGTAAACTCCGAGAGAAACACTTCAGATTGCAAAGAAAGTAACACTAACTGATCGAAACAAAGATCAAACATTCCTTTGTTACCGAAACTCATTCTTTCTCTAAGAAAGACAAATATGAAACATGATAAAATCTAATGATGTTTGCAGAAAAATAAAATCAAAATTATTTGAACATTTAAATTAAAAGAAAATTAATTTACGAACAGTGAACATACTCAATTGACAGAAGTTTTGGAATATGGATGTAACACAAACCCAATAAATCCATGAATCTCAGTTGTCAACAAGGGTAATGTGCAGGTTAGTGGTGATTCCATTAGTGTGACGTATGCTCACATGGAACAGTTTGAATTTCCTAGCACGCCAAACACTTCAATGGCAGTTAACACGTCGTTCTATGGCTTGGAGAAGCACTGCAGACTCATATATTTTATGTACTTCAAAACTATTGGAGATTCCAGCGGAGTCATGCAACGTGTAATTGTACCCAAGTTCTCAGAAAACGATTCGAAAAATATTCTGGGCATTTGCGATGAATGATGCTGTCATAAATTTCGCAAGATAAAAACCTAATTCAATAGTTGTGGAACGTATCAAAATGTTAATTCGCACAGACGATTCTGAACCTAGAAATAGCAGAGAGCTAGCTATCTGTGAAAAGTTATACAGATTTCAAAGCTTGATATTTTCTTACAGATCTTCCTTTACCTTCAGAATCAATACCAGGCAAGGGCAAATAATTTGCGAACAATTGATCTAAAGTATTAAAAACCACTTAAATAAATATTATTTAACGATTTTCATACTTTCGTAGGCTAGAGAGAAATTATTGATACCAAGTCACAATATAACATCTGACAATTTTGCAATAACTGGTAAAAACAAAACGTTCCAAGTAATAACAACATATTTGTGCCTTTCATTAACAATTATTCTTATTTACCAAGTGTATGCATAAGTAGTGTCCGGTTTACCTAAGAGATGGCGCCAGCAAAAAGTACGCAGCGTATTCATTTGACACATACGTCATTTTGTTCATCTGACATTAAACTACAAACACACACAAGTTGAGTCTGCCAAACACAAGCGTCTTTGTTTTATCGTTCAGTGATCATGTCGAAGTTTGTGCCTGAAAAAAGCGTTTGCGGCACGCATTGCTTTTCTTATTTAATCAAAAGAACAAGGCTGTTAAAAGTCATAGTGTGTTGGTAGAAACATATGGTGAACACGCTCCATCGATTAGAACATGTGAGACATGGTTTCGACAATTTAAAAGTGGTGATTTCAATGTGAAAGACAATGCGCGCTCTGGTAGACCACAAAAGTGCGAAAACGAGCAATTGCAGGTGTTATTGAAGGATGACCCAACTCAAACTCAACAGCAATTGGCAAAAGCATTAAATGTGTCACAATAAACAATCAGCAGACGTTTACGAGCAATGGGGAAGATCAATAAACTGGGTAAATGGGTCCCAGACAATCTGAATGAACGTCAAATGGGAAAGCGCAAAGTCACTTGTGAAATGCTGCTTCAACACCACGAAAGAAAATCCTTTTTGTATCGAATTGTGAAGGGTGACGAAAAATGGATTTATTTTGAAAACCCGAAGAGGAGAAAATAGTTGCTTTCAGCTGGCGAAGCCGGTCCTTCAACACCAAGGCCAAATCGCTTCGGCAAGAAGACCATGCTCTGTGTCTCGTGAGACCAGAGCGGTATTGTGTATTATGAACTCTTGATGCCCGGCAAAACCGTTAATGCACAACGCTATCGCCAACAAATGATTAATTTAAATCACGCATTGATCGAAAGATGACCGGAATGGGCCCGAAAACATGGCAAAGTGATTGTGTTACACGACAATGCGCCGTCTCACACAGCAAAACCAGTGAAAGACACCTTGAAATCGCTTGGATGGGACATCCTTCCGCACCCGCCGTACTCCCCAGACCTGGCGCTATCTGACTATCACCTCTTCGCATCAATGGGGCACGCGCTCGCAGAGTAGCACTTCAGAAATTTCGAAGACGGAAAATGGCTCTACGAATGGTTTGCCGCAAAAGACAAGCAGTTTTTCTGGTATGGTATGCATCAATTACCTGAAAGATGGGCGAAATGTGTAGAAGCCGATGGCCTATATTTTGAATAAAACAAAATTAATTTCCCTTGAAAAACACGTGTTTTCTGTAGCACAAAAACTTATGCATACACCTGGTATGGTCTTCGACAATCCTGGAATTTAATTTGACTATCAACGTACTGCCTAGTTACATAGTCGTCCTCCTAATTAGAAACATCAAAAACATTGGATAAAACCAGATTAATCACAAATAATGCTACTTCTATGTTACATTCTACTAATATTATGTTTATGTTGTAGTTACATCTTGTAATACAATTTTAGTTGTATTGAACCTTTCTCCAAAGTACAGGCTGACCGAGAAATGCCCGTACATTTACAACCCTTAATAAACACTCCTCCTGTTTGTAAGGCTCTTGCGCCAATAGAAGAATTGGAAAAGAAAAAGGTTTATACGTCATCTCTTTTACGGATAATGAAACAGCTAAACTCGCCATGGCCTGATATTTGAAGTTCACACTGAAGATGATGGTGCTTTTTATTACCTCTTATCAAAAGGCTGCAGAACTAGTAAATGTTTGTAATTTGACAATTATTTAAAACCCATTTCCAATGAGAAGAATATTGCAGTTCATGTGCTTTATTCAATAAATTTCATTCAATGAAATAGATTATAAGTATCGAAGAAACCAAATTTTTCTAAATTATTCATAATAATACTATAAATTTGATATATTTGAAACAATAAGTTGGTATTAAATCGTTGTGTAATAAGACAAATAGCTTATTTTCTCAATTTTCTAACGAAATTCATTTCATTTTGCAGACTACTATTTTGATCCAGCAAAATACCGCGAACCTCCAGGTAATTATAAACTAACGAACATGTTCTCTGCCTGAATATTAATAATTTCACAAGAATGTATTACATAAATTAATAAACTCTAAATTTGATAGCTCGTAGTAGCTAATTAGAAATAAAGAGTATTTTTTGTTTCATTATACATCTTCTGTTACTGTATTAGTGTAACCATTAGATTATATGTGTAATATGCGAAGGATGTAACGATATCAAACTACGAGATGCAGTGGAAGCGTCAATTGTAGAAAGGTGATATGTCACAAAATTACAATTATACAGGAAATGCTAGAAATTGAGTACATCCATTTACATATTTCAATATATCCATCTTTTACTCTGTCACACGCAAGAAATTGCATCTCATGCGTCATTTTTTTTACAGATTATGTATCCACACTACAAGAGTTGACTGTCATAAAAATATCATGTGTTGATAATGTGTCACATATCACCTTTCTACATATACCGATTCAATTAGAAAAGGACTGTGCTGAAAACATATAGTACACGACCACTGCGACAATTTTCGGGAAACGATTACTCATAGTAACTAAAACAAAGATCTAACGTATGTATGTCATAGTTTCTGACAAGGTTCACTCACATGTAGAACAATATGGTCGCAAATTGCATAATATATCAACAAATAATATCGTATCACACGTCGCCTTATGAAGTTAGAACTGAAGTTTTACTCAAGTAATGTATTTCACCAAATTCTATGAAGTAGCAGTACCATGAGGGAAGACTGACTATTGCGGAATGTCATTGTCCTGACAAGTTAATCGTTATGTAGAACCACATACCATGCTGCAATCCATTTATGAAAACAGTCATAAAATATAATCCTTGCCTAAACTCTGACTACACTGACAGTAGAAAATATATTTCATGTTCCTTGAATTATGCTGAAACCAGTAAAGGCGTCTATAAAGTATTATCAACACACTCAGTAGTATATTCTAGTTCTGCGGATATATATTGGCGTTCAAGGCATAACACTATAATACGTATAAATTTAGCCCCCAGATATGGTCTCCATGCTTTGCTTCTGGGAAACAGAATGTGGAGTACAATTGTCCATTCGGAGTACACTAAGTAATCCGCTACCATTATCTATGTCTGTAATGTCGTCACATCAGCTGAAACGATAATATACGAGTTGTTACAACCTTCCAACAGTTTTATATTTTTATATTGCAATTGTTTCCTTAATATTTTGATTCTGAACGGGAATTTAAGTAAAGAGGTGTGCCAAATTTGATTGGCTCTAGCAAGAAAATACTAAGTTTTACTTCATTTAATTTGTTGAGTAACCATCACACGGAGACTATTGCATTATTTGTGAAACATATCGTAATTATTAAAGAGATAAATGTGTATACAATTACTTAATGCTGTCTCTCTGGAATTTACGTATTAATCGTGGTATAAACTATTTGGTTTTTTAGTGTGAAAGAAGGTTGCACTTCTAGTTCGTCCATATTTTCAAGCTATTTATGAACTCTGAATTGGTGCATTCACTGGAAGAGGGGCGTAAGAAACAAAATCCGTAAAGTTGTGATTACTATTTACTTTCATTCGCCTGATCCTTCTCTACAATTTAATTATCACTATTTCTTGACGGATAGACTGTAAAAACTCCTGGGCCCTATCCGACAACAAACATTGATAATCAAATTGTCGACAGAGGTCAGGGGAATGAAAGTAAATAGTAATCACGATTTTATTGACTTTGTGGCTGACGAAAAAATTGCAGTCAGAAGTCACGAGAAAGAAAGTAAATAGTAATCACGACTTTATTGAATTTGTTCCTGCCATTCAAATTGCAGATAGAGTTCAGGCGAATGAATCTAAATAGTAATCACGACTTTATTGACTTTGTAGCCGATAATCAAACTGCAGACAGAGGTCAGGAGAATGAAAGTAAATAGAAACCACGACTTCGTAGTAGATAATCAAATTGCAGACAGGGTCAGGCAAATTAAAGTAAATAGTAATCACGACTTTGTGGTCGATAATAAAATTGCGGACAGGGGTCAGGCGAATGAAAGTAAATAGTAATCAAGAGTTAATTGACTCTGTGACTGATAATCAAATTGCATACAGAGATCAGGAGAACGAAGCTTTCCTGATCTCAGGACTATTGACATTGTGGATTATCTTCCTTTATCATTGAATATATCGTGGGTTAGAAGTCATATTATCACGTTAAATCTTTTATAAAATTAGTGGTTTAAGCATTTTTCACTGAAAAATAACAACATAACAAAGAGAGATATTTCTGTTATTAAAACCATATTTTCTAGTGGTATTTTAAGTTCAATGAAATTTAATATGAATTACCGTTCTGACACTGTTACCACAAATTTTCTGTACTTATGTATACTTCTTGCAGAAGATGGTGAGCCAATGGAAGTGGAAGTAAAGGGCGAGAGACTATTGTACGGAGGTATGTGTATTACTTTATTCTCACAAAGTTGTTAACATAGATGATTCAATAAAAGGGAAAAACTGGTCTTCAACAATGGTAAGGGAAAGGAGGTAAGTACTTCAGAAATAAAGAGTGCTTCAAATTAACATTGTGTGCAATCTAACACAACTTTGGTCAGTCTATTGGAAACAAAGTATCAATTTCTGGTTTTAGTACAAAACATGTTAAAAGACGAATGCCCAAGATGAAATATAACCTACTCCCGTTTGGACCTTATATTTTCCACGTATTAGTTGAATTTACCGTACAAAAGCGGAGTCTACTGAACTCGAACACGAACTTGTTCATTGAGAAACCTGCATATCTCGGTACTTAACTTCTTCGACAATTGAGGCGTGTGCGCGAACAAAAGTCAATGTCCCATGTTAAAAGATAGCACACATATATTTGTTCGCGCATACGCCTCGATTATTGGACGATCTAAACTTGTATTTTTAACAACTGTGTTATTTACCTTCTTTGTATTATAATTGGCAATATATTGTTATAATGGTGCTCTTCTGATTACCATTTTTGGTCTTGAGCACTCTAGCATTTTTGTTTAATGAGAAATGAGTTGGATAACTTTTCTGAATCCTTAATAGATGAATGGATGAGTGTATTCTCCAGTCTTGAAGTTGATTAATATTTCCATCTTTATTTATTCTTCCAAAGTTATTACTAAATATTAATAAATATATTTCATAAAGAATGCATAAATAGTAATATATTTAGAAAACATTTAATGGAATACGCCTTAGAAGAACTATTTCTGAGATTCTAATTCCGACCTAATAATATGTTCCGTTATTATGTTGAATAACGTACTTTTCATCACTCCCAAACGCAATTGCAAATTTGATCTATCTTGCTTAATTATTAATAGTAATTATTACAAATCGGTTCCTTAGCTTCGAAGTAGAGGGTCAACAGTAATGTTTGCTAAATGAACTAAAAGTAATTATGTTGAGTTGTGTCCCGCAGGAATTAAACCTGGGACTACGCATACAAAGTGTGAACATTCTCACGATCCGCTAAGTTAGAATAGCATATATTGTTTCCGATATCAAGCTTATACTATTTTGGTCATCCAGTAACAACATTTGTTATGTTCCTTCTAATACTTTTCCAGAAATGCAGAAAAAAGAAATTTACTCTAAAGGCTTCTTACCTCAGAATTAATTTTCTCTTTACGTATCCAAGCAAAAATCATGTTATTTTAATATGATCATAAGCTATTATTAAATATTAAGATACCCTCTAACAGAGCATCCAGGGGTATTATTATCTCATTTTACAAACATTTTGAAAATGACCGGATTTGCAGCCGGACGACATATTTCCACACAATAAATTTATTTAGATTGTTTTAGATCGATGCACAATTACAGTTTATATTATCTGTTTTTAATCAGATGAATATAAAATACGAGTGTTTAAAAACATTGTTCCGATAAAGATATACGGGCCGAAATGCGATATGATGACTGGAAAATGGAGGAGACTGCATAATGAAGAACTTCACGGACTGTATGACTCACCCGATGTTTTAGGAATAATGAAATCGCGACAACTAAGGTGGGGAGGCTATATAGCTCAGATGCGAGAAAAATAAAGATTATATTCCATCTTGCTGGGATAGTCGGATTGGAAGAGATCATTAGGAAGAGCGCGACGACGTTTGGAGGACAATATTAGAGGGATCCTTGAGAAGTAGGTGTTTGTGATGAAAACTGGCTTGATCTTGTCCAGGATAGAATCCTATGGAGAACATTATTACTGTGGCAATGAACTTGCAAGTTTCGTTAGCCATAGAGTAATTAAGCAAGAGAAACAGTCCTATCTACTTGATTTGCATGATAATTGCAATCTGTCTTGTCATTCATTATGAAATCAATATACTTTTCTTTAGTCTTGCGTTTAATTTTATTTTAGCGGTAGATCTGACTCGTAACTGGTAAGGATCGAAGGAGGGACAGTAATTAATTTTGCCTACAAAGGAATCTAAAAATAATAGCATGCTGTAACTATTATATGTGGTATACATACAGAGGTACAATCTTATTTATGTAACATCATGTTACAAGCTTAAAATCAGTATTTTATTTTGAAATCTATTGTTCTCGCAGGATTCAAGTCATTTTATGGCATTTTGTGCAAGGCAGACAAGGAATGCGAGGATCGAAGTAAGCAATTTCCAAGATGCCATAAAAACAGATGTATGTGCGAAGAAGATAAACATGGAGAAAAGGATCCTAAAGAAAAGACCGTTATATGTAAAGGTACTGACCAATACTGTTAATAATATTTTTTCCCTTGAAAAAACTAGCATACATTAAAAATAAATATGTTTCCATGCATTTTGTATTAACTTCGTAATTTCAATACTTTGTATTGTAAATTTCAAGACGGTTAATGAGTTACTTGGCATCGAGAAAATATGAAATTTTATAACAGAATTAACTTATAGATTATTTTAGATATTATCATACTTTGACTTCAACTTGCTTGATTCAATATTTCAAAAGCAGTGTGTCAAGTAAGTTTATAATTAAGTTGCCAAAACTGATTGGAAACAAGATCCATTTTAACAAATCAAGAATTATTTCAAATCCTAAAATAATATACTTGTGTAAACTTGTTAAATCCCATAGTGCACTGTAATTAAGGCCGACAAACCTAAATAGGGTATGTGATAAAGTCTGTTAATTTTAAACCAATCAACAAAACTGCACCACTGCAATAAGCAGGCAACTAGTGTGTACTGTTATTTTTATGAGTAAAAGGAATAAAATATATACCTTAGAAAGAAATAGTGTTAGTTCTTAAATTGTATGCGTTGTAAAATCCCTATTTTGAATGTTATTCCGAAATTAATATTTAGGTTGTAAAGTCTTCATTAATTTAGTTGATTATAAACAGTATTTTAGGGAGTAGTAGTTGAAATTTATTAAATTGTTTAATGCAGTTTTATATTAATCATTTCCTTAACTCTGTGTTGTAGATGGGCCTGAGAAAGAACCAGAGTTTGAGAATTCTAATAGTAAGTATAAATTGACTTTTAAGATAGTATAATAATTAAGGTAGACAATGATGGTGATGACGATAGGCGTTCTGTCAGACGGTAAGTCTACGATCTGACGTTTCGTCGCCAAGTAAAATTTATGGCAATTTGCTATTACCTTCCATCAAGTGAAGGTGACCAGTAAAGAACAAGATCTACAGTTAAAGGCCACTCTGAACCTCTTTGTGCCACCATCGAGCTTTGAACTCATGATCATTGATTGTAAAACAGCAAATTTTATCACTCACGGACCGAAAACAGAAGAAAACATATGGTTATTGATAGTTATGAGCACGGTCTGCGATTTCAGTAATTCGTCAATTCTTTCTGAAATCTTATAAAGAATTCGTTAAATGTTATATTTTTGCTACTTCACGTTTGGAACACTAATTAATTTGAAATGATCACATATAAATTATAAATGTCTACACCTAAACACCGAAATAAAGTGATGAGTCCAGAAACTAGGGGATAAAAGTAAAATTCACCTATTTTAAAAGTTCGAGAAATTTTATATGTAACCCAAAATATGTGAAACAAAACTACCATATCTTGTACAAAGACACCTTGCACTTAGAGATGTCCTTGTGCAAAATTGACAATTTTGTGTCTTATACTTTGAATCGGGTATAAACAATGCAACTTATGGCTTCTGGAGTCGACAAGTATTAGCAGCTAGAACAACTGTGCACTCCAGAGAACTCAATGAAGTTCGAATTAACTAAAAACTGTGAAACTTAGGTATAATCTATCTTTTATTCGCTTTCATCTATCCCTAGCAGCACAAAATGTCGTGTCAGTTTCGGCCCAGTACTGGATCAATAACGTCCAATATCGTTCAAGATTTCCCAGTATTTGGCTGTGCTACTAATCAATCCTTCTCTTATATAATAAAAACAAAATTGAAGGTAAATTTTCCTCCAAATATTGTTTTAATTAATTGGATTATGGTGCTTTTTATCTTCATCTTCTTTTATCGTTAAGTAGCCATTGTTAAAATGATTATTGACTTAGCAAAAATACTCTGTAATAACTAAATTATTATATTAAAGTCATCAAACAAGTAATTTAATATGTTAGAAACTTCAATAATAAATTCAAATATAAATATTTAAATAAGGGCATTATGCATCTACCTATGATTCACTAAATTACTGGTTGAATAAGTTATTAAAATTTGAAAGCTAGACGCTGAATCTCTAGAATTTTTAAATAATCCTAACTGAACAGCACGACCTGATCCAGCAATATTTAAACACGGTTTACAACACTGAAAACGGGGACCGTTATAGGGTGAGCACTTGCACAGTATTTTTTATAGTGTCGAATAATATTCATGCCAACCTTGATATAGATTCATCTAACTGTATAAGATACATTTCAATTGAAAGCGGGTACACCCATAGTATTCTTCTATTGGGTGACTAAATGTTTACGCGAAATTCGTTACCGATACTTCAAGAGATATGGAAGTAATTTGATATGGTGTATTTATAAAATTGGTTAGTAATAATGCCGACTGCAGTATCCAAAGAAACTCGTAACCTGTCTCAGTACGGGAAAATCAAGTTTCGTGTGGATACATCAAAGGATGCGGGGGAACTATAATAATTTGAAATTGGTTGCTAGCATTGGTATCTATGGCCCTTGCGACTTATGAAGTATCTCACTGATCTGTCCTAGTACCTAAATGCCAAGTACTAGGAAGGTTCTTCTAAAAGAGCTCGTATAAGAAATACATGGGGAGAAATTTTCGATTTTCGTAGATGTGGAGGAAAGAGAAGTGAATACGTCATAATATGTCTAGGCTTAAATACAAAAATTTTAAAAGAGAAATAATTCAAATTGGTCTAGTAGAAAGATTGGGCGCCCGAACAAAATTTTATGAAACTGTTTTAAATTCATAGATTTTGGGATTCACTAAAACCAGAGTATACTTTGATTCGCTGATAATTTAATGTCACTGAGCCAATCTGCTTCAAATTAAAACTACTTACAAATTGAAACCATAACTTGCATAACTACACGATTTTTTATTTAAAGCTTAACTTTAAATCAAAAATCAGAAACTCTTTCGACGTAATATACAATAAATATAACTCAAAATCATTTTCCTGACTTATCTCCTTCAAATGTTGTCAGGAGTTATACTGGCAAATAACATAAATAAATGGACGTTCTTGGAGCTGTAAATTCAAATATTTAACACATGTTACTAATTGAAAGTATTTTATTAAAAGTAATTGTGGCTATTTTTGCCATAACGTACCACTTCTGTCATTTGTGAACTTCTTACATTATAATTGTATATAGATCCGAATGGAAGCAAACCAGGGGATGGAAACAAGGGAAAACCAAATAGAACGCAAGTTGATGATGGCGACCATGGAAACGAAAATGGAGGAGACAATGAGTATAATGACCGAGATGATGAACGTAAGTGACTAGACTATTACATATTAATATTATCTCCAAATATATAATTTCACAAATAATTGACGAATGCAAGCGGAAAATCAAAATAGTACAAAAGCTTTGAAAATGAGGTTTTTATCGCTCTATTCGGTAATTTCTACGTGACAGATTATTAAAAGAATCAATCAACAGAGTCAGAAGCTACTGACAATTCAAGATGCCCAGAACAATGGGAAAAAATAAAGATTGTAAGTATATTTTCCTTTCTTCTTGAAAATCCAGTTTCTGAATTTTGTTGTTTTTCCCTATAACCTTCAATTGGTATCAGAATACAACTGGAGTCAGTGTTGTCAGGTGGAGGGAAATTTCCCAGACAACGAAAAAATCTGAGCCACAAGAAACATAAAAGGAAGAAAAATTGTTTTTTTTTTAATCTGTCTGGTACTTTTTAGTTTAATTTCCAGTAATTTTAAACTAAAGTTAGCATCCGGAAATCTTTTTTCAAACATCGGGATTTTTTTCAGTATTTTGAGGGAGATCTTGCTACGGGAACCTGACAATACTGTTTGGAGTTCAGGTTATGCAAGTGAGAATAAAAGCTTCGATCTTCTACGGAAATATTTTCATTTTAAATTTATTAATGAACAAGGAGAGATGTATTAAATTGTGACTAACATCCATTTAGGACTTCTGTGCACCTTACAAATAGTGGCAAAGTCGCAAATCACTTTCATTTTAGACAATTTGTTTTTTCCTTAATGACTTAGTACTAAAAGATAGAATCAGCAAAGACTATGCTATTCTACTAGTGACACTTTTCTTGTGCGCTATTTTAGTTTTGTCTTTTCTATTGTTTGTGTTCAATTTTCTGTGTGGTTTTATTAACTGTATTATCATTGTTTGATTTGATAAGGGTTAGGTAGAAGAACAGCTATTAGCTCAATCTCGCCTGCAAATTACAATTACAAATTTAAATTCATAGAAATGTAAATAAGTACTAAAGTGGCCTAAGTGGCCAGAAGGCTGTCAAAGGCAGATCTTCTTCACCAAACTATAACATTTTAGGAAATACATGTTCCTAATATTTGTAAGCGTAAATAAAAAATCAAATAATGTTAGATAGCAGATTTAATTTGAAATAAATTAACACAGCGTCAGAAAACGAGTATTTAATAATTAACAAATACAACAATAGCAAAACGTAAGAAGTATAAAGCCGAAGTCAAAGGTTAACGGTAATTTCGAAAGTGTCATGATAAAAAATTTACTTTCCCAAGTGAACAAATCAATCTTGATTGTTAGCTCATTGTAGAGTACCAACAATCTATGGAACATGTGCATTGGATAGGAAAGCGTCTGCGTCATTCTATACAGAAGGTTACTAGATCTAATAGAAAAGCGATGTTTAGTCAAGATTAATTCGGTTTCAAAATTTACATGGGTTACATTATATCAACAAACATTGAGGAAGCCAATTTACTTGTATTTACGGTGTGTACACTTTCAGGATATGTAAAACCATTTATTTATTATTACTACGAGTAGCTGGTGTTCTGCAGCGTACAATATTTAGGAAGAAGTTCAGAATATAACCAATTTAGATATGTGAGTGTGTGTGACTGGTCATTAATCAAACCTTGAAACAATTTACTAGTAACCCATGCTTAGAAGATCTGCAATGGTCTGGAAATAATAAAATTCATTAACGACGGTAATGAGGTCGTTAATAGGATTGTGTAGATTTATTGTGAATAGAAGAGACCAAAAGACACTACCCTGAGCAATTCCAGCAGCTACATACTTCAAAACGAATGGCACACTAGATACAACGTTTAGATAGCAATCCTTTAGATCAGGGGTCTGCAACCTTTTTTATGAGTGACCCAAATTGGCTAGTCTGTATTATATTAAAGAACGAAATTAATTATTGTGTTTTAAATTCTTTCGTTTTAGATCCAATGTACAATATAGTAACTAAGTTGGGATTTGATTCGGGACCAGTCAAAATCAGTAGGCAGATCTCATCCGGCCCGAAGGCCGTAGGTGAGATACCCCGTGCAGTATAAAATTAGCTTCTAAACAGTGAGAAGTTGTGTGAATGTCACTGTTATTCGACTGTCTGTGCAGATGATAATTGAGGGGCAGAATATAAAGCCTTCGATATAAAAAATCTGTTACATTCAGATGTGTATTATCTGTAATGCGTTTCACGGAATGTGCAGAAAAGTAGCTAAGATTTGTGTGATTTGAATTATTATTAAGTATACCTTCGTGTTGAACAGAGCTAATATAATGAAAAGTGAGGTTGAAGTGCCTATGTTTAATTATTATCTCATAGATAATCTAGTCAGGATAGCAGAGATCAGTAAAAGAAAACTAGTTTTCGGAGTCAAATTTGTGTATGTGAATCAAGCCTTTATTTGCTACTTTTCACGATACAGAATAGAGATTTTCTCATCATCAATTAAAACTAAATTGAGAAATTAATTGAAATAACTAAAGCCTTGTTTGGAAAAGAACAGTTGTCTAATATTTTGAAGATCTGAAAAATCTACATATTGACAAGAACGAATATAGAGAGACAACAAGAACGAATATACTTAATAGAACGGAAATATAGACATATGCATGCAAAAGTATTCACAAATAGATCGGTCATCTTGTCACTGTTACCATCTGTCATTTCGTTGCGCATAATGGAAGGAATTAATAATTTGTTTTTAATTAGATTTAATCAGAAACGAAAACTGTTTAGTATTTGAAGGGATGTATGCAAAAAATCAGACATATCTATAAACCCAGAATTAGAATAAACTAAAACCAGTTTGTAAACTTACAGGTTGTATTTATGGAAATTTAATCTTAGTCAGTTCTTTGTGTTAGTGACTGTGCATGTTATACCAAAGAAAAAAGTTTTGTGATTATATTCTCTTTGCTGCAGTACTTTATTAAGTGTTGCGCACGTATGTTGTTTTTGTACGGATCTCCAATATTTCACCTTCCTCCTGTTAAGACAACTCATAAACTAAAGGTTGTGTCTAGAGTAACGACGAATTTCCGTCGTTGCTTTGAGTTTTTAACACCGAGGGTTAATTTACTAGAGCATCGACGGAATATATTCCACTCTCGCGTAGCTTGAACTACAAGTAACAGCGAGAAGCGCTCAGCCCGGCAGCTGCAGTTTCGTCTTGTGGACAAGGCGTCAGGAAGCTGATCCTAATGTCCCGGGTTCAAACCCTGGTATCGACTTTTGAATATTTTTTAAAAAAGAAAATTAAAGTTTTTTCATTTTTTATATAAATACACAAAAGAAAATTTAATAAAAATTGTGATTTACAATTTTAAAAGAGGCCACTAAAAACTAGGATGTATATAAACCCACCAGGGCAGGATGCACACCGAGCGATAGCGAGGTGTCCAAAGTGGGAGGGTGCGTCCGAAGGGATCTGGGCGGCGTTAACCGCGAGGGGCGAAGCCCCCTGTTAGCGGTGGTCATACGCAAAAGTACTGTTTACTCAAAATTTCTATTTACGCAATTTTTGTGCAGTTCCGTCCCGCGTCGTTGCTCTAGTAAATTAACCCTCGATGTTAAAAACTTAAAGCATCGACGGAAAACCGTCGTTGACCTAGGTGTGTTCTAAACTAAAAGGTAAAAATGGCGAGTGGTACATAAGAAAGAGTCAGCCAACATAAACTTTTTAGAGTCCTGTAATGAAAGCTAAAATAACGAAAGAAACACGCTCACTCTGAATCAGCACTTCCTAGCGATTCTTCTGTGTTGCTCATTGGACATCATTTCTTGATTTACAAGATGGATAAGAGGTAGTAACTTTTCTACATCTCGAATTTTCTTCATATTGACAAGTTTATTGAAGAAGTTTCCTAGTTTCATAATGCTCGTAAGTGGTTTTACTCTGGGTTGCAGGAGAGGGAAATCAGCATTGTACTTCACTGTTATATATTCCGAGATAACGTGATATGTGCCTTCTACAGCTCAAATAGATCGTCATCCTGTATTTTGTTAGCTGAAATGTGTACGTTCTGCTGGTTGTTTTAGTGATTTTCTTGTAAGTCTTAATCAGTTCCGAACAAAAATCCTTATGTATACTGCCTGTGACAAGGTATAGTTACTGATGGCAGAGTTATGAAGGAAGTCAAGCGATGTGTATCACATGATAAAATGTATAGTCGCAAACGCAGTAACATAAATATAGTCCAACATCGTTTTAAGATTTTCTTATAAACTAGTGCACACTGGATACACCTTGCAAATAAAGCCACATAATTAAAAGACGTGTAATGATTTATTCTGACGTTATTAGAAACAAGTGAAAATTCTAATAACGAAATTTTGAATCCTGAATCCAAAAACTTATGACACTGATTATTTATCACACACAGCAAAATAAGGTTTTTGGCAAAATGTCGAAAATATACGAAAACTTAAATCTTGTTACAAATATTTGCTTAAAATTCTGGCGCTCTATGTCGAAATGTTGTCATTGAATATTGTTTACAGTATAAAACTAACAATAGGCATAGATGTCTCCTGTTAAATAAATAATTCAAAAATATTTTATCTCCTTGATGTTTTCAGTTGGTTTCCTAATGAAAATGTAGATAGTAAAAGTGTTTTACAGATTCTTACTATGCTATGATATTATATTATTATATTACATTGAAATATTTCATACAAAAGCAATTGACATTTTTTTTAAATAATGGTAAATTTTCAATAAATTCGTCCACAGGAGGAGAAGGTGGACCACAGTACGACTTTGTTCCAGGTAATGTTTTGATTCAATAAGCTGCTAAGTTTCAAATTCGATAGGTATTTACAAAATCCACAGTTAAGTAATTTATAAGTTTTAGTAGTTATGTTTGCGAAAGATAAAATTATTTTCTCTGGTAACATAATGCTGTTGTTGAACATCAACCCCCTTTCACAAAAAAGTTATACAGAAGATAGAAAAATAATATATTAGTAATTGATTAGCTGTACAATAACATTTAGTATATATTTCCGTTTTAAAACAAGGTTTTATTACGATTGTTTTATATTAGTTTATTAAAATAACAACTTACATGTCTGTTGTGTGAATATTCTGTTATAATAGAACCTACTATTCCTTACCTAGTACGTAAGGAACCTTAATTCCTTACCTACTTTCCAGTTCGTAACCCCCATCTTATGTAAATTTATATTTTCAATAATCTTTTCGCTATAATTATATTTATTCCGTTTTCGCGTTCTTACAATTCGTTTCTATCTTTTGGACGAAGAGGCCAAGACGGAAATCTCCGCTCTCTCACTCGTGCCAGTCCACTTCTACGTCGGGATTGGCGTGACAAATTGTCTTGAGCTATGCACCATACTTTGGATTGGGACGTAACTGTGTGATTGGCAAGGCCACACTGTTTTTGCAGATTTCCGCTGCCTCCGTAATGAATTCCAACAAAGCGCTTGTATTATTGCGCTATTGTATAATGCGCCATACAGATGACGTTCTGATGGCTAGTCCATTGCTCTAACCCCACTGCAAAATTCTTAAGAGACCGTACGTTACTTCGGAAACTATAACCATATATCTCTGACGTATATCAAGAACTGTCTATGCCATGGCTTGAACGTAGAGACATCACACAATACCCACAACAGCTGGACATTGCAACTGCTACATCATACCTACAACAGTTGCGCTGTTTACTTTTGGGAGGGAATGGGACCAAGCTAAAATCTTCCCATCTTAACTGTATCATCCTTCTGTATGTAGAAAGATAATTTATCTTGACCAACTTTGGTAACTGAAGCTGCAATACTGGGAAAGAAGGAATCATTGCGGGAGTTTGAGAACGGAGGAAAACGTGTCAAGTTACAAAAATATGCATGCTATGAAGGACCACCAAATAGCACACTTGCTTAGTATTTTAAACTAACAAGGCGAGTCTGTCAATAACAAAATTTAATTTTTATTCATAATTATTGTAACAAAAGCTCATGCCTGAGTGTTAATTTGATAAACATTATGAAAAAAGTAATAGCATTCATGAAATATAACTTTCTTTGTGAAAAACAAAACGAAGTTCGAAAACGTCGGTTTCTCCCCTAACAAAACATTTAGAAATATTATTATATACATAATGTTTAAAAATTACTATATGTATAAACATTTTAATACATAAAAATCTCCATACGACCTACTCCGAATATTTCAAAGACGATTTTCTCTGCAACGACAAAGAAGCACAACTTACTGCTTTGCCAAATTAATACTCAAGTCACGAGCTTTTACAATACAAATTAGTAGTAGAAAATATCTTTTGACAATTGACAAAATCTCGTTGTAAGACCGCCACAGCATCACAAGTACCCTAATAGCGTTAAACATTGTAGTTCATAGACGGCATTGTTAAATGCTTGACGTTTGGCCAATTATGTTAGTGTGGTAATGGCAAAATAGCTTTTCTATGAAAGTGGCTTATTACTAGTTATTTAGAGGTTGATGCCAATCGGGAAAAGATGCCGATATAGACCAGCTCTTCAACTACAACACCAGATGGCAAACTGAAATAATTAATCAGTATGCTCTCTAACGGCATGAATTAAATTTCAGATACTCTGTTACCTGCTAACTAAGGAAGTCCTTTTAAACCAAAAGTCATCGTTTTACTACCTAAAATATTTTTTTTCTATTCAACAAACAGTTTAAGATAGGTCTATACTCAATGACAGAGTATAAAAGGTACTTGAATTTTTGTACATTTATGTTTGTTTGTGTAGGCACTTATATATGTGTTGGAATCTTTGAAGTAGCTTTCTCTATATGCATTTCTCGTAATACCGTACTGTCTGATCAGTTAAGCTGACGTACTATAGTAATGTTGTACCTATAGTCGTAAACGCTAAATTATATTGAAATGTTTACCTTATTCACATATTTAAAGTGTCGATATGTTCATCTTGTAAACTGTTTTTTTACAGTCCCACGTCCAAAATCGCTCGGGAAGGCGACACATAGACGTTACCACGATCCATCGGGTACTTCTTCAGGAAGGAGACGAGGTATATATTCTTTAATTTATGTTATTGACTCACTCTAATAGAAAACGAATAACTGTTGTTGCTTACTTTGATATTATTTACCTTAAATAATTTACAAAATAGTTGCCATGATTTTACTTATGTGTATACTGGCTTCAGCACTCACGTATAATTTCATGATCGTGTTTGATTCTACTAAAATATTTTATATTTATTATACAACCTACAGTCATTAATACCGTACAAAGTAGCACAGCTCAAACATACCTCGTCACTATAGATTCCACTGCATGCCACTATGGAACTACTTCAATTCTACCAACGATTGTTGCAAGCATTCCCGTAGGGTATTTTTGTAACGCCCTGAAGCGCTGACAGTTTCAGGCTCTTCTACATGAAATTGTCGTATCATCACAACAGTTTCCGCTAAGGTTTAATCCAGTTGAGAACCGAACTTAATGTTAACACATTGTTCCAACTGTAACATGTTGATGGCGACGACTTTCTCACCTTGAATATTGTGAAATTGTGAAAGTACGTCTGCTGTTATCCAAATACTTGTGTTTCATTCATTGAGAAAGCAAATCATGTACGGGTTTTCCTGCATGCTGCTCTACCCAAAAATGCGGTCCTGTCCTCAGGATGTTTCATCAAGAGTTCATACATTTTCTCGGAACATATTGACTGTATTTTGTACAATACAATTATATAAACTCTCATATGTAGTTGGTAACCAGTGAAAGCTCTTCGAGGTAATTATTTTCTATGAGACATTTGATCATAAAATCAAGCCAGAATACCGGAAAACTCAGTTTACCTATTATACGAGATACGACATATGCCAGTACGTAGGTAAATTGCCTAAATTATTAATTTTAACAAACATAATGGAAATATTTGTTTGAATATTTGTTACCAAAAGTTATATAGTTCTGTCTCCAGACATTTTGTATGAAAATTTCTCCATGACTACTGAAATAAAACTATGCTCAGGGTGGAGTGGAAGTAAGTACATATTTAATCGTAAGCCATTCTAACAAACTAAACCAGTCGCAAATACGTACAAATTCACTTCATGTTACAAGTTGTTTTTTGTTTTTGTTTTTCGAAAATACAACTAATTTTCTTCACTGCAGCATCAATTATTTCGGGTAACAACAGTCTAAAAAAGAAAATTCATGATCTTTACAGGGGTTCGACATGCATAAAGGATAACTTTGCAAATAAGGAAGATGTTACATGACTCTTTATAGTAAAGCTGCTTCCTAACAATGAGATGAACTATCTACTACTCATCTGACTTCCAGTAGGTTCCAATCGTTGAAACGGAGATAACAACATTATCAAAGTTTTGGATATCGCTGTCTTCTATACAACTTTCAATATTTCCGATATTTTCCGGAACAGAAGCTACCGAAAGGGAGTCTTGGTCAATCGCGTAAAATAACGAAAATGATCTCTCTAAAAGGTAAATTAACACTTCAGGAAATAACGCAAAAGACAACGCAGTAACACAATAGAATAAACAACTAAATATTTCTTCCTAGATTTAGCAGACAATTAAACAGGATATTTAAAACTTATAATAACAGTCCCTAATATATACGTAATGACCACTAACGTATACGTAGTAACCAATACGTAATGACTACTTCGTTGAGTGTTAGGCATTCAACGAAAATAAAATATCACAAAATAATATCGTAGTGACTCTCTTGTCCTATGACAATAAATCGTAAGGTAGAGCCTTTCGACAACTGGGATCGTAATTTGTAGTTAAATAAGTACACTACTATCTGTCTTTTTAACCGACACCATTAATTTATAAAATTACAATAATTAGAAGAATACAGTAAATAATAAGGTTGATAAAAACAGCGCCCGTAACATAAGCTGTATCAAGATTATGAGTGGATCACATCTTATTTGTAGCGACTTATATTTCTGAACTAGGTCGCTTTGGAAAGGAGTGTAGCGATGTATGGGATCTGACCCCAGACCAAGTCAGAAATGTAAGGTATTCCGACTACAGACCAAGTCGGTGGTAGAGGTTGGGACTCTGACTCCAGAAAACGTCAGAGGGGTAAGGTAAGAGGTGATCACTGTGGAATTGAAGTGAAGTGATCATAAATTAACATTTGGCTGGTCTTTCATAGTCCTCTTCTGGTAGGCGGGATTTGAGTAACTCCAAGTTTCTCCACTTGCAGTTGACGTCTTCTGTTACTCTTTCTTGTTTGCGTAGACACTATTTGCTTGTGTTTACATTGTTTGTTTACTTTGTGTTGTTTGTAAGTCTTACTAGCACACATTTTATATTCCCATTGCAATATACAGTGAAAAATATCTAAGCCAGGGATTGACTATTTTAATTTTAAAAATATCCCAGAAAAATCCTATCAAAATTCCCAGAAAAAAAAGAGAATTTTCAAGAAGTATCTAATGGTAAGTTTTGATACTGTCTTAGCAGTAACAGAAAATTAGTTTAAAATAAAGGGAATCGACAGACGGTACAAAGAGATCCATGTCTTCCTACGTCTAGCTGAGGACGTTACTGCAGATTCTTTCAGTGTTACTGTATGAAATGAACCCTTGATTAGTCCTCAGACATGCAGCAGTTGTCAACAGATATGACGTTCTGATTTAATTGAATTTAACCTAATTAGTATCCTTTAACTCTGCCCGGGATAGGATAGAATAGGGAGATAATGGGGAAAGAAGCAGCAAGTGTCTTAATCAAGGTACCATCCTGGCATTCGCCTAGTGAAAAATGGGAAACTGTAAAAAAAATCACTGAGGATGGTTAGCCATGTAGTAACGTTCCTACCCAGGCCGTTCGAAGTCCTGGACGCAACCACCTAGATTATCTTGAACGGGTATGGCGTACAGATTCTCAGTGAATTGCAATGTAAAAACCCTTCCTCACCCACCACATTCTACGAAATTTTGTCTCATATATTACGTTATCTATCTACATCTGGATCATTCCTTGGAGAAACACAAATGTATTGGTTTCAGAGAGGTCCGGCATGTAACCTCTCACCATACACAATCCTTGGTACCAATGTTTGCAGAATTCTCTCTTCGTAGAATTCAGGTGCTGCCAAATAAATGCCGCAAACGTGTGAAGTACATACACAGAAAGACTACCTTGAATGACCAGGTGTTGTTGACTTCATGTAAGCCGCATTTTGCAAGTTTCACTTGTCTGGGTAACATTTCAATTGTACTAATCCTGTGCAAATTGTTCAGCTCTACTTTTGTCGAAAACACATTTTGCTTTTGAACTCTTTTTACGTTGACAAACTGATTTGTAGTCATAATCGCAATTCTTATTCCTCTATTCCCATTTAAGTTTAAATCAAAATACAAAGCCATTAATGATCAAGCAATGTGGTATATTAAAAATATAATAATCAAAATTAGTATAAGATTGAAAACTGTTATTTCCTAATAATCAACACTTTTTTTTTCATTTCAAGCTTTTCGAATATTATTTATGAATTCCTCTCTTCGAATTCTGTGAAATATTAAATCAATTAATAATTACATTTCATGTACAAATTGTTAACTATTTCTTCTAGCTACTCTCCTTAAGAGGTTACGTGTTCTTCTAACGTGTTTTTCTACTCTCCTGTATGAAATATTGTAAGGGATTAAGTGGGTAAACTTAAAAGGCTGTATGAAAGCCAAATCATCCAATAAATTATATCCCTGTACGAAATATTGTAAGAGACTAAGAGGTGTGACACCTCTTACCTTTTATAACAAGCAAGGATTCATTCTCATTGCTTCATAACAACTGTCAACCGCCTACTTGAAATTGAAAACGGAAAAGCTACCAAAATAAATTTGGATCAGTAGCGTTCGAGTCTGTTCAGATTTAACTACTCCAAAACGAACATTGTCACGTTTGTCCATAGCCAAAGTTGACACTCAAAAATTGAAAAATCATAACAAACAAATCCAAAACAATTCTGTTTAAATATTTTATTAATATAACTTTACTGCGTATTTAGCGAACAACTATGATTCAGCAACAATTCAAGGCAACTCAAAACAGATCGAAGATTCAAAGCCTTGATAAAATTTAATTGTTTACTTACAAAAAAAAATATTTATCTTTTCTCAAGACTAATCAAAATAACAAATCGTCGACTAACGTATTTAAACATTGTTACTTTAATAAAGTTTATTTTGCGAGAGACAATTTGTCCGATTTCTAAAGCGAAAAGAATCAAAACGAGGCAGATCGCCTATGAACTCAAGTACGAACGAAGAATTCGAATTCAGAACAAACGCAATCAAATCGCACACTCACGTCCACTCACACTACAGCAATAATGAAAAACATCACTTATCATACTTCAGCAAGCAAGAATGCTCAGAGGGAAAACGATTACCCAATCCATGGTGTAGTCTGCCGAGCCAATCTTCATAGGTGACAGAAAAACCAATAAGAGCAAAGAACGTGCAGTCCAGACAAAGATCTCAGATTTAATTCCTGTCTTTTAAATTCGACGCAATCAAAATTCACTTACTATCGATTATTATTATCTCAGAATTGAATTATAGTTAAATTCCACATATTTAGCCTTTATTTAACCGCCTGATTCAATTTATTCGCGAAACAAATTTTAAGATGCAGTCAAGCGTGAAAATCATTGAGACGTGATTAAAGAGAGCGACGAAGTGACGCCACTCGAAAATCGTAAGATTTGTGTTAACTTCTACTCAGAAAAATTTATGAAGATTACAACTTAGTTTAAATTCAATATTTATTCAACTTGTTTTGACTCCAAATTGATGAACAAGCTCTATTAACAAATTTTATGAGCTTAACAGGATTTAAGAATCCTAAACCCAAAACTTCTTTTAAAATTCAAATGTACGATATTTAGACATTAGACCCGCATTGATTATCGTACCAAAGCACATGGCAAGTTAATTTCAAACGCCTTTAACTAGCTACAACTACTTCGTAAAAGTTTTACGTTGTTTAACAGAAAATAATAAGCGAGTTCAGATTAATTTTATCTCAATTGAAACTGATCCGATGCAATCCAAAACACCTCAAATCAATTTACTTTAACGTAAGTTTTAAAACTGACTGAAAAAGACTTTCAAGTTATACAGATTATATATTAAAGCTATCGTTTAATTCGACAAACTGAATTACCTTTTAATAACGTCATTAACTCCCACCTATCGCGTAACTCAAACAATTCGATTTTAACATAACCGGATTGAACTCAGTTAATCACTTTTACTTACTTTACTTACATTATTGACTGCAATTAAATTAATGAATGGTATTTTTAAACCTCACCGAAAAACTCACAACACGTAGCGACACTGAAAAGTCCATTCAATAAGGAAAACAAGTCACACTCCATTTGACGTATTCAACCATTCTTCATGGCAGACATCCGCTCTCCCACCTTGCAACTTCAGTCGCACGCAAATCGAAGAAACTTCAATACCAAGAGATACATCAACTCAATTCCTACAGAACGAGGATTTACACGAGAGTGAAGCCACCTAAGTACGAGCTGCTCCACGTCAGCTCGTAAAACAATCGACGAACGAAAACAGCAGTTAGAAATGTGTACCTTTATCTCTCGCTAATCCACAAACAAGAAAAAACAAACCTGGTCACAAATGTATCAAGTAAAATTTTTATACCTTTTTCTTTCGGTTTAAACATTAACAATAAAATATACTAAACACAATAATTTCAAGGAAAATGAAATGAATGTCTAGCAGACCATTAGAGAGGGTAAACTGAAAAGGCTGTATGAAATCCAAATCATCTAATAAATTATATTCCTGTGCGAAATATTGTAAGGTATTAAGAGGATAAACTAAAAAGGCTCTATTAAAGATAATCATCTCTGTACGAAATATTGTAAGGTATTAAGAGTGTAAACTAAAAAGGCTGTATTAAAGATAATCATCTCTGCACGAAATATTGTAAGGGATTAAGAGGGTAAACTAAAAAGCCTGTATGAAAGCCAAATCATCTAATAAATGATATTCCTGTACGAAATATTGTAAGGTATTAAGAGGGTAAACTAAAAAGACAGTATGAAAGCGAAGCAAAATTTGGGAAAAGGAATATTTAGATTAATAGTTTTCCAAAGCACTGAATTGAAGCTCAAAAACAATGAAGTGATGATCAGGGTTAATAACAATTAGTTATTTATAAATAAAATAAGTAGGATTTCTAATTATGATATTCCTAACACGTTGAATGACTGTACATAATGTTTCCTTTACTTCATTATTTCAGGTTCAACAGCCACACGCAGATGGTTTGGTGCAGGAGGATGTAAGTATCTCTGTTCCGAAAACAAGTTAAGTAAAACAAACTTGTTTATAACTAGTGAAATGTAAAATCCCAGGAAATCAATTTTGGGAAAATTTCCCATGGAAAATTTTCGGAATAATTTCTAAAACCTGCATGATTATGGGGCAAATGAAGTGTCTTAAGATAACGTTATCCAAACGGAATTAAGATTTCAATGTATTTACGGTTTCAATTATATACCTAAACTATACCTATAAGAACTCAAATCCAAATAACGCAAATATTACGAATAATCAAAAATATGAGATATATTAAATATATGATTTTACTTTATAACTAAATGTCTATGTTTATTTAAAATATGATGTGCAATTTTATTTTAACAGACAGCGGTCGAATGATGAAGAAGAAAGAAAGGCGGTAGTGTTTATCAGTGGTGAGTATAATTAGAAGTATCTGGAAATAATTTATTTTTGCATGTTTCATAGTAAGTTTAATATACAAAATTGCCAATATTACAACTGGTTCTCAGAAGCTAAACGGAAACCGCGTGGCTTTTGCAAAAACAATTGTTGAGACAGCGGCTTTTCTGTAGACAATCTGCAGAAGGAACGCGATAGGAAAACTCTCATGTGAAATTACTTTCGCAGTGGATGAGGCTTACTGTCGTGCAAAAGTAGTGGTATCACGAAGGAATTACGGTGACCATTTGTATTCTGCCCCGAAGGCAAGACCTTGCCCCCAAGTGCCCTGGGTAAGATAAACCGATTATGGTTTCCCTTTGCCTACCATCGGATGACCATAGCGTCATAACAACGAAATCTACTTTGACAACGCTGTGGGAATTTTCTATGTCTCCACGGGAATTGAGCCCGGGACCCCTCGATTACAAGACAGTGATCGTTAGCACTCGCCCACAGGGACCAAGAATAAATATCTGTGGATATTCCCAATATACTGCCAGGCACTAAAGACATTCCATGAACGTTAAAAAGGGTACACAATATTATCGTACGGTAACGCTTCAAGTATTAAAATAATTTAGAAATGATTGAAACCTCAGGTATAATTTGTGAGAAAATGAGTGTTCCTTGGTTCTTCCAAAGGTGGACATTAGCATATTCAATGCATATTTTACTTCCATCTGTACAATATGCGTAGAATATTCCAACCATATCCCATATTCATCTTTGAATATCTGCCTAGTGAGAATATACCTTCCAGTGTGGAGATTTTTAAGTTGGGAGGATGTTTCCATGTGGCTGGAAATGAGTACCCGTAAGGGGAGCTGGTGTACCACAATTACTATTTTCTTCCTTCTTTGTTTTTGTCTCAATTATTATCCAAAGGCTCACCATATTATGTCCCCATTTCGCTTGAACTTGAAAAACCTGTCCGGGTAGATTTTTTTCTTTTCATTTTCCTGCTAGGATATCAGTCTTTATATAGAGAGGGAATAGGTTTAAAGTATTTGACGGTAAAATGATGCATCAAATCTGTTCTTGCTTTTAGAAATATGTACGCTCTCGGCAGGTTTAAGCTCCGATACTATGGACATTTTGAACATATGTCTGAGAAACTTTTGTCTTATTTTGATGTGAGGAACATCTCCTGAAGTTTGCCGGTGTAGTTAATATACATGCTGCATATATAGAAACACGGTCAGACCTCACTTTTTAATTTGTGGTATTCTAATTTACTACTTAAAAGAGAAAAAGAAAAAGCTCCATCATTTTTATAATTATTACAAACATGGTCCGATTTACCATAACTGCTTATGGAAAATTTTCTAGAATCTATTTTCAATTTATGTATAGCTTCTTAATCTTTGGTTCTGGCTGGCATGGCGAAGGTAGAAGGCGGGGAATGTGTTTGCAAGAGCCTTACTTAAGGCACCAACCCTGCAATGGCCTAATGAAACTAAGAAAAAACTGGAAAACTGCAGTAAAGACGGGTCGAACCTCTGTACCTACCCACTACCAATCTGAAGTCCGAGATGCTACCGCCTAGATCATAGGAACTGGGTTCTAGAAATGTGTCATATCCCAATGTCACTCTTGTAAAGAGGAACTGACTTCAAGTTTGAGTTTAGAGGAATTTACATTTATTTATCTTGTTGCGTTCTCTTTGGTGAGACTAGAAACTTTCTACATGATATTTCAGCACTTAACGTGGATACTATATGAAAGGTTAGCGCCTAATTAAAAGCACATAAACTGACCTCAGATATGGGTTTAAATATCATGGCACAGTGGTCTAGAGACCCTGCAAACCTGACCTAAACCCTTGTTTCGAGTAGGTTCTTTACAAAGCGATATTTATTGTCTACGAAGTAGTGGTATAAGAAAACGTCTATATTAAGTCTATATTACACTTGTTATCTGAGTTAATTAAGAGTTAAAAGAAAGAAAAATGCACTAAAGGGTACCGACCCATTGTGAACACAATTGGTGCAGCTTTAGTCTCTTGCTAGATGTGAACTGCTCGACTGGCTTCAAAATGGGTTAAAAATATTCCTTCACTTGTAGGTATCTAAATTCATTCACAACAAAACTGAAGACAAAATATTCTCTAGTGATACGAGCAGGATTCTAGTTACTGGTCTCAAACCAGGCGCCTCCACAGGTGCCGGATAGGGGAGTGCCGACCAGATACGGTGCGTACCGGAAATATTCCGTGGTGGACCAAAACCAGTACTTCTGCCTTGCAGTTAGTAGAGGGATCTACAAAGTCCAAGGGAAGATAACCCCGAACAAAAATGCCATAGTGAGGAGAAGCAGCATCACTATTACCACTCTGAGGCTGAAGATGAATGACATTGTAAAGACTCAGAGATCGACAGAGGACGACACCTTAACTGCGAGGTCGTAGAGCTGACAACTCCCCACCGCTAAAACATGTCAAGAAATAGTAACAGATGGTTCACGGATTCTCCAGGGGTAAAATATTCCGGAGGTAAATTAGTCCGTCATTCGGATCTTCGGGCGAGCACTGCTTCAGGGGGCTCCAAGTACATGATTAAGAAAGACCTTTGAATAGGAACGTGGAACGTACGAAAATTATACCAAACGGGCGCTCTTCAGGTGGCGGTATGCGAGACCAAGAAGTACGAGCTAGACATATTAGCGATACAAGAAGTTCGTGGGAGGGTGAAGATAGCATTCCACAGGTCAACCACACTTTTTACCACGGGGGAACACAGTCTGATGATTTCGGAACAGGGTTCCTCACTAAGAACAGTATCCTTCAGACGCTTGTGAATATAGAGTTCGTAAACGAAAGACTATCGTACGTTACGATACGTACTCGATGGGGCAACGCGGTTTTTTTAAACGCCTATGCTCCGACCGAGATGATTACTGATAACGACAAAGATATATTCTGGGATGAGCTACAAAGGCTGTTTGACCGAACGCCGAAGTATAATTCAAAAATTCTGTGTTGCGCGATATCAATGCAAATGTAGGGAGGGAAGAAAAATATAGACCTACTATAGGCAAATACAGCCTTCATGAAAAGACCAACAACAATGGAGAAAAACTCATACCTTTCGTGATTTCCTAAAACCTACTGGTAAAGATAAGGTACTTTGAACACAAAGACATACACAAATACGCATGGGTATCTCTGGACGACAAAACTCTCAACCAGATCAATCACATACAAGTAGATAGACGAAGACACACCAACATAGTGGATGTTAGGTCGTACAGAGGAGCGGAATGTGACACCGACCATCAATTAGTGAACTCAAAGGTAAAGGAAAAAAATTATGCATCGCGAACAGAGAAGGCAAGGGGTCAAAACAATTAAAATTCGAAGATAAACGATTAAATAACCCAAGCATAAAAGCAGATAGCCAACTCAAACTCTCAAATAGGGTCGAAATCCTAGCCGACTCGAATAATAGTAAGATAATATTAATAATGAAATTGATGTAAGATGTGGGAGGCAATTCATGAAAAAATTAATAGCGCAGCAAAGGATTTTGTAGGTGAGAGGAAACAACAGAAAAACAAATCTTGGTTTGATTAAAAATTCCTTAAGGTTCATGAAATACGAAAGCTCGCAAGGCAACTATGGCTAACTAATAAAAGCAAAGCAAATACAAACCACTACACTAACGCGAAACGAAATGTCACACGTGGGTTCAGAAACAAAAATCGAGAATACTTGACGCAGAAGATTCAAGGAATAGAAGAAAGCGGAAAGACAAATAAAATACTAGATCTATACAAAGGGGGTTAACTCGTTAGGAAAAAGTTACCAGCCGAGGTTAGGAATTATTAGAAATGAACGTGAGGATCTTCAGGCGGATACGACCAAAATTGTCGATGTGTGGAAAAGTTATTTCCACAAACTTATTAATCTACACAACGGGGAACAAACAGAGGAATTTGACATCCATACCGCAGAACCGTGGATTCCCGAACCTAGCGAGATCGAGATCGAAATGTCGGTAAAGAAATTGAAAATTTTCAAATCACTAGGAATAGACAATATTCCAGCCGAATTCATCAAAGCAAGAGGAACGGCACTAATCAAGGAACTACATAAACTGATCAGTGCTATATGGAGAAAGGAGGAACTCCCAAAGGAATGGAAAACCTTAAGAATAGTTCCGATTTATAAAAAAGGCGAAAATTCGGACTGTAATAATTATCGAGGAATCTCGTTCCTTCCAACCTGTTACAAGGTATTAAGTAATATTCTGTTAACACGCCAATGTGTATATGTAGATGAAATAATTGAAGTAAACCAATTTGGATTTAGAAAAAAAGATCAACGTTGGCCAAATTTTTTGAGTTGAGACAAATTTTGGAGAAGAAATTGGAATACAGTGGGACGGTTCACCAGCTATTCATTGATTTTAAAAATCCATATGATTCTGTCAAAAGGGAAAAGTATCCTGATACGATTTAGAATTCCGAAAAACATGGTTCAACTAGTGCAGATGTGTCTCAGCGACCCCCTAAGCAGAGTACGGATAAGTAAATATACCAGATAGTTTCAAGATTCGCAACAGACTGAATCCTGGCGATGCCTTGTCACCACTACTGTTTAACTTTGCATTAGAATATGCGATTTAAAAAAATAAAGGGGGACAAAAAGGGACTATTATTGAATGGTTTCAATCAACTGTTTGTATGCGGGGATGACGTAGATTTAATAGTGGACGATATAGATGCACTACAAAGCAACGTCGATGTCTTAGTAGAAGCGTGCGATTAGATAAGTCTACAGGTAAAAATATATAAAACAAAATACATGATAACAAGCCGAAACACAGGGAATGAAGGGATTAAAAAAGTAAGAATTAGGGATGAGGTCATAGAGAAAGTAAGCAAATGTTAATACTTGGGAGCATAGATAACAAGAAAAAATGAGGTCATGGAAGAAATAAAAAGTCGCTTAGTATCGGGGAACGCATGATTCTGTTCAGGTCAAAAACTTCTAACGTCGCGATTAATATCAAGGAAAATGAAGTTGAAAATATACAGAACTGTTATTCTGCCGGTAATACTTTACGGTTGCGAAAGTTGGAGTACGACCCCAGCAGATAAACATAAATTACGAGTGTTTGAAAATACGGTTTTGAGAAAGATATATGGGCCGAAATGGGACGAGATGACTGGAGAGTGGAGGAGACTGGATAATGAAGAACTCCACGGACTGTACGATTCACCAGATGTTGTAAAAATAATGAAATCGTGACGACTAAGGTTGGCAGGCATGTAGCTCGCATGGGAGAAAAACGAAGATTATATTATATCTTGGTTGGAAGACCGGATGGAAGGAGTCCATTGTGAAGACCGAGACGTCGTTGGGAGGACAATATTAGAAGAGATCTTTAAGAAGTAGATGTTCGTGATTAAAACTGACTTGATATTGCCCAGGATAGAATCCAATGGCGAATGTTTGATACTGCGGCGATAAACTTGTGAGTTCCATAAGTCATAGAGTTAGTTAGTAGTGAAACTAGAAATGTAACACTTGAGTTTATCCCGAAGTCGCCTCTTCCATATCAACAAGCGGCGCGTTAGGAGCTTCCCTTTATGTAGTGTTCTATTGGATGGGTATTAAACACGATTTCGACAATGAGCCACTCATTATTGTCCTTCAGAAAACGTTTGAATTTCCCCTCAAATTCTGGAAATGTCCTTGTTCCGGCTGTTGTAGATGCTATTTTTCATTATCTTTACTTTCTTTTTCTTCTTACAGAGCTCAATAGGCAGTTCTTCTGAAGCATTTGAATTTAATATCCCTGAAGGAAACAGTTACGATTAATTACAATTATTAACAAATAATTAGCTAGAAATAATGCAGGTGCTCGCAAAGTGCATAATTTGTCTTTTAGAAGGGCATGCTTTGAAAAGAAGCAAATATGAGCAAGAATTGGCTATAAATTTGACTATTGAACTTATTTATGAAGAAGGATACTTGACGGAATAACGTGGAGCTCGCTTTATAACTCTGTGAGGACATTTAACGTATCTTCAGTTTAGAACATTTTACCCCATTCTCAGATTACGTAGTTTTTAGGATCTACATTAATATCCTGATCAATGTTAGAAACATGTATTACACATGTAATAAGGAACAAATAAAAAATACTTTCTCCCAAAAGAAACGAGTATGTTGTTTTATCACACGCAATAGCATTGCACTCGTTATGACTAAATATTATGAACTACAAAATACTTGAACAAATCTTTGACTTTGCAAGGGCATCACTCACTATGAGTGAGATGATCGTTTTATGGCTGATAATTATGAATACAATAAACATTCTTCTTTCAAATGGACATGAGCCCGATGTTATTTTCACAACTAGAATTTCGAAGTTTCGGTCAGGTTTTCCGGGTTTGTGGACCCCTGTACATGGGAAAAGATTAGGAAGTGGGCAAAATGAAAGAAGCAAGCTTTTATAAATGAGGTTTATTCACTCAAATCTGAGCTCAGATTTTTGTTATCTGTTTTCGTTTAAACGGTAGCGTGCATTAAGTGTGTATATTGTTCAAAACTACCATAAATAAATGTTATATTCATACAAGATTGACAACGTCCTGATACATCAAAGTCTCTTAATCTTAATCTGAAATATTGTCTTTAAACTCTCTTTATTTCTCTCTCTCTCTCGCTCTCTCTCTCTATATAATTAAAAATATATATAGTGACATTTCATACATCTTGAATAAGATGTTAATAATGTGTATTTTGGACTGTTGTTTTTACATCCTATCAAATCAAACAAATTTCAGGGAAGGAGCTTACGGTGTAGATAACCCCCGCCATCTTGATATGGCCTTTCCGTTGATTTGCATGGGAATTGTTTTACTACTAATTTTTAACTTGTGTTTTCGACTATTGTTTCGTCGTGTTTTCTTTGAGTCGTGCAGTTTTATAGAAATGCAATATTTTGCACACGAACAGCATAATTTCCCGTTGACATGTTGTGATTTGTATGGTAAACTATTAATAATATATTATACTAATATATTTGAAGAAACTTTACAAACCAAAACTCTACAAGGGTTAAAGTAACTCCCAAGGCAAATTTTGTGAAAGCGAAACTGGAATATTCCACTTCTGAGGGACATAAGATAAGTAAAACGAATCCCATATAAAAAAAATGGAAAGGACATACCAAGATGGCGGGTGTTCTAGACCGCTAACTACATAGTTTTAACTATTTACGACACACCTCTATGATATATGTTACTTTAATAAATAGATTCTGATACCGTCATCGTATTATACGGTTCTTCGTAATTATGTAATATACATGTGCAGCACTGGTTGATGAATATAAATGATTCCAATGTATAACACCCGATTAAATGTTAATTAAGAATTTTCTTTCTTATTTTTCAGAACACAAGCTGTAAATACAGAAACAAGTAATTCTTCAAAATATATTTGGATATATTGTGTTATCATCAACACAACTTTGGTTAAACATAAATTGAATAATTTGATTAGGAACCGAGATTACGTGATGTAATGAACGTGTATAATAATTTTCTTAATAAATTATATTAATTTGTTTGAATTTATCTTCATTCAAAATATCACTTTCCTCCTATGTGTTTAAGGTAATATGACATGGTTTAAAAGATATTTTACAGCAGAGAATAAAATACGAGCTAATAACAGTACATCTGCAGCATTTTAAATTGGTTAATTAGTTTACGTCTTATTTTACATAGGAAAATTGGTCCCCTTATGGTCTTTTCTACTACTGAATCACGAATACAGACAGCGTAATTGACATTTGTAGTATACACTTCCAACGTAAATAAGAATTTTCAAAATATTTCCTAAAGAGAAAAGAAGAAAAGAGACAAAAACGAAATTAGAAATATCTACATTCCATGTATTTGATAGACTTACTAAAACTCACACGCAATGTTAAGAATACCACGCTAGCATATGATTAGTTTCCAAATAGATTTTCTTTTTGTTGTTGTTGTTGTTTTTTCTGGACAAAAACTGCGCAATTGAAATAATCCAAAATTAAGCCCTGTATTTTACTTGTTTACCACGTATTTAAACAGAGTTTATCATCTCCTTTTGCGGCAAAGATTTTTCTAAACTTTCAATCTTTTTAAAATTTGAATTTCATTGAATTTTATTTATGGCCTTTAGGTATCTAAGGCTCAGGTCGAGATAGGAGACTGCAAAGGATACGGGAAGGAGTCGGTCAGGGCATTATTTGAAGGTACCAACCAGGAATTTCTCTAGTGTAACTGAGAAAGAAACCTCAGTCAGGATGGTTGGTCCCTGAAATTGAACCCACGACCTCTCGAATGCTAATCCAACGCTATACCACTGAGCCACGGCCACTCACTGAATCAAACATTTAAAACAAATAAAACTGAATTTCGCATGTACAAGTGTCAGGAAAATACGCTTAGAAAAATTAAAAAGGCCTAAAGCATTTACGAACAAAATTCAACTTCACAATAGTTTTAATAAAAAAGATCAAAATTATACAAATAAATAGGAAATTCCCATATTTTGCTAAATATAGTAATAGAATTTATGAAACAGTCTTCGTAAGGAGTTCTTCTTTTATTAAAAGCACATCACATAGCGTTACTAGAGAGTAAACAGTTTTTTCTGTATAAATCTATTCTATGACTAGCACAAACGAACTTAATGAAATTTTAAGGAAACTAAACATAAAATACTTGACCAGGAGAATAACTGAAATTCGAACACAGCACGACGTTTGTACAACACAGAACTGACCAAAAATGGTAAAATAAATCATTATTTGACCACTGAACATTTTATTTATAAATACATGTAGGTAAGCTCATCAGGAGATGTGGAGATGGTTTCCAAAATGTACCAAATTCATCTCAAAAAATTGTTGACGATATGAAAAAATGTATAGTTTCTAAAATTAAAATGACTGCTTATTCTTTCCTCACATATGCTGAGGAAATAAAGTAAGAGTCACAAAGAATAAACAAAGTTACTTTAATTTTAAGAACTCTAGAAACGAACTCCAAAAATGTATACTTCAAAATTTTCAACATAAAGATGGTGCTTATAGTTCTATAATACAGATGCAACCCATTTATATATTGTAGTAAAACCATACCAGTCCGCCCAATACCAATCTTCTAACTCTTCTCGATCTAGTGTCACCTATTCCATGAACCATTGGCAATACTATGTACTACGCGCGTGGTACTCTCTCAGCAATTCATACATTCGAAATCTTATTAGGAGACAGGTGAAATTTCTTCCTTTGAAATGTCCAAGCAGGACCTACAGGCTTTAAGAAAGAATCTTGGGCACTAATCCGCACGGATATATTGAGAGCTATTGCCATTCTTGCCTGAATATTCGTTATCTTTTCCTTTGTCGGCTTCTCTCCTGGATGACCTCTTCTTGGTGAATGGACAAAAATTCTCTTGGCCTTGAACTTGTTGTAGAGGTACTCGATTTCGACAGATCACGTGCCTCCGGAAAAAAAATGTTAAAAATTGTGGTTCTAGATGCACTGCTCAAGAAAGAGTGTAGCTTGCACCAATGTGGATAGTCGTACAGGAGGTGAAGGAACTATTCTTTCAGAACCTGACCTGAAAATAGAAAAATACGCCATTACTTAATATTATGTACCGTGTGTGACATCTTGATTACTTCTTTTTAATGTTATCTAAGCTTCGAAACATGAACTTCATTTTCAAATCCAACTTTCTAATGTGTCTTCAGAATATATTGTAAACTCCTCGTATCTTATCTGCGATGATGCAGGACTGTAAAACGTGGACATTGAATGTGAAAACTACTCAATGATAAAGGGTTGTGCAAAAGCAATATAGAGATGCATACTAAGAATAACTAGGAAGTACATGAAAACAAATTCATAGATTCGAAATGAAAAAAATAGATGTGATCCAGGCTACAAAAACAATGAAGTTGAGAGGGGATCGGTCACGTAGCTAGGCTACTACGTGTAAGATAGACGCTAAATCTGCTAGGTTGGATTCATCGAGTAAAGAAACTTTTGCGAAAACTATCGTATGAAAGATAGATAGGTTAAGTTTAGAATTTTTGAGAAACTACATGAATGAAAACATCATATAGCAGAAATTTTTTGGGGAAAATGAGGGAGGTTTTCGTCCAGTCATGGATTAAAAATGGCTGAAGATGATACTGGTGATTACATTCTACCAATTTAGTTACCTGGAACAACAGAAAATAACAAAATAAAAAATGCGCAGTTTTAACTCTAAAAATAATAACTTTAAACTCACAGTACGTCTATCTAAATACTATTTAAGTTTATATTTCGAAATCTTTTTTTTTTTTATTTTATAATATTTTATTTTTATCATTTTGTGTTTATTCTATTTCTGAAAACTCATTTTGATTATCTTTAATACTTTGTACACTGGTGGCATTGATCAAAGCAAGATATGTTGAAGCTTGCAATTGGCATTTTAAATAACTTTACTTGCAATGTAGAAATCACTTTTACACTCGGAAGATAAAGGTGTCATTTATCACCCTCTTTCAAACAGTTTCATTGTGTTAATCTGTATATACATTAAATATTACTTTGAGCCGTTTTGACTTTTTCCACTGATGTTCCTTTCCAGAGGAAGAAAATTTGAGTGCACTACAAGGTAAAGTTTTGCCTATAAAATTAATTTATCCCTTTAAAGTTGAGAGGGGTCACCTGTGACCCCCTTGGAATTTAATTTTATTCTGGCATTTTGACATTTATGCCTCATGTAAGATAAAGTAAGAGAAAGAAAGGGAAAGAAATCGGCCACGGTCTAATTTCAACTACCATTTGTCTCAGAAAAGAAACGAAAACCTCATCCAGAACGGTTCTCACGAGATTCGAACTATTATGCCTCCCTATTGCCGATTCGAGTCCGAAACGTTACGTTTCGACCCCCATTTGAATTTAGCAAAAATACGTACTCTGTACATAATACTTCTATACTCTCTCAAGAGCGGACCTTGGAGTCTTCAGCTGTGCTCTCAATGTCCCCATGTATTTCTTCTGCCTCTCTATATTCTCTTGCTCAAGATACAATGCATGTCTTGAATAATAAGTTACACATAAAAGAAATTAAATTGAACTGTTTCAGTTTTCTTAACTTTCCGATTCTTGTATTCAGCTAGTTTTCAAAACTAACGATAGCTGATACTGTGGTTTTGTAACATACTGCTCCCTGGTGAGAATACTGGAAAATTATTAATCGAGTTTGATTATGTAATATATTTATTGCAGCTTGCTTTTATTTTCGTATCGATCATAAAAATCAACTTCCAGTTATATTATTATAACAAGGATGTCCTGTTTGAATAAAAGTAGGAATAAATTAATTTAAATTAATTTTAATCATTTTTAGAATTTCAAATAAAATAAACGTTATTTGGGTTTTATTATTTAATTTTCGAACCTAAAAGCCAAAGAATAAACTTGCAGTAAATTTGATTTTGAGTAAATTGAGTTCAAATTTGAAAATCTATGGTAATTCAACGAATTGAACTGTAACATTTTTTATAGTTGTGCAGTAATCCCTGTACTATTTTCTGTTTCTCTGATTAGAAACATTTGTGCTTTACAAAGCAATATTGAATTTACGGATTAATAACACTCGGCCGCCATTTTTGTACTAATAGGTTACAGTTCTCTCCAATATCATGTGTCGGGACATTAGATTGTTATTTTCTAATTCGTTTTTGTTTCATATGGCTAATAATACACTTATGGAGTATCTTTCTCCACTTATGTACCCGCATTTGCTGAGCACCCTGTATAAGTGGGAACCCAGTGATACTTGCCCAGGTTCTTTTCACCCTAAGGATTATCAATAGGTATCAAAACTTTCCGGATCCAAAGAGGTCAGCCGGGATGTTTTTCTTGTAAGTGAAACGAGTACTGCGCATAAGGGGCGTATGCTGCCCCTCAACCGATTTTAAGGACATTTTGCACTTAATAACTAGACCATATGAGAGTTCCAATAATCCAAATCCTATCTCTATACCACTTCCGATTATCATGGAAAGCGCGTCCATGAATGATCACTTATGGATGTTGATTTTTATAGTGTTGTTCAAAATAAATTCTGATATATTCAGAATGGCTTATACTATCAAAGTCAAAGTTCGTTTGGAAAGTACTAACTAATGAACATGTTACAATGAAAACCAAAAGACTATATATATTTTTAGAGAAAAAAATTAAATTTCTTATGTAAACGTTCAATTTTACTTATAAAAATGCATCTTTCCGATGATTCTTTGTGTTGTTTAACCATCAGCCCCTAAAACTATACTTCGCTCAAATAATCTCCATTATCACGTAGTAGAACAACTTCAAAAATCATTTTCTAGCTGATGGAGGTAATGGTTAGAAGAAATATTTTATGCTCTAAAGTTGAGCACGTCACATGGAAGTATATGTTTGAAAAACCGCTAAGTAAACCATCATATGTCTAAAAGTTCTTATGATATCCAAATCACATTTTGTGTTTTTCTGTCCATCCCACCGTTCATTATTCACATTTTCTTGTCTACCATTAGTTTTCTCCAAAAGTAACTGCATTTTTCTTTCGATATATACAACTTCAGACTTGTCTTTCACAAGCGCAGACCGATAGATGTTACAAATGGAACACGATACGCACGTAATCTATATTACCTATTTGTGTGTTGGGTATTATATGATCCAGAGCCTTCCACTGCTTAACTCTGCTGTTCGCAGATTCCACCACCCACCGTATTCTTTTTATCATCGTTAATTTATTAGCCTAAAAGGTCGTGTGCTGTTTTTTCCTTTCTTCAGGAACTCGGGCTTTTCAAATTAGGAAGATAGAAGATGGAGTGAATCTCGAAATCCTCTGTTGATCACAAAAAATGCTTTCTTCTTGAAGAGATGCTTGCATTTCTTCGATGTTGTTTTTAAGCATCTATTCTGCTATTTTAGCGTTCGTGCTCTTGTAGTCAGCGAGACACGCAGTAAATATTTTGTTTCAAACACGACTGAAGTTATCAACTAGAAATGTTTATTGTGATGTGTTCATAATATTCGTACTTTTAAAAAATGGGTTTGAATATCATAAGAACTTTCAGACATATCATGGTTTAATTAGCTGAATTTCAAACATGTTCTTCCACCTGAGGTACTCAACTTCAGAGTATAAAAAATTTCTTCTAACCATCAGCTACCATCAGTTAAAAAATGATTTTTGAATAAGTTTTTCTACATAACATGAAGATTATTTGAACGAAGTATCGTTCTGTAACTACTGGGGCTGATGGTTAAACAACACAAAGTTAACTGGGAAAGGTGAATTTTGAATAAATAAAATTGAACCTTTACATAAGAAAATAAAATTTTACCTCCAAAACAGTTGAAGATATAGCCTTACAGTTACACTGCAACATTCTCATTATATTAGTACTTTTCAAACGAAACTTGGATTTAATAGCTTAAGCCATTCTGGAGATACCACAATCTGGTTTGAACGACACTATAAAAATTAGAATCCGGAATTACTCACTTTTAGAGTATAAATAATAGATTGTTTCTTCTAATAATCGGTTACAAAATTATTTTTGAATATTTTCTTACATAAAGATTATTTGAGCAAGGTATCGGTTTGTAACTAGTGGGGGCTGATGGTTAAACAACACAAAGTTTCCTGGGAAAGGTGCATTTTTTAAAAGTAGAATTGAACGTTCACATAAGAAAACTAGCTTTTATCTCCTCAACGGTTAAAGTTATAGTATGTTAGTTTACACTGTAACATGCCCATTCTATTTGTACTTTCGAGACGAAATTTGGATTTAATAGCTTAAGCTATTCTGGAAATATCCGCATTTATTTTGAACAACACTATAAAAATTAGAATCCGAAACTGATCATTTTTGAACACGCTTTTCATGGTAACTGGAAGTGGTATAGAGATAGGAGTTCGATTATTGGAACTCTCATATGGTCTAGTTATTAAATGCAAAATGTCCTTAAAATCGGTTGAGGGGCAGAAAACGACCCTTATGCGCAATACTCTTTGTGCAGTACTAAGTGCCTTAATATTCCACTATAATGTTTTGATCTGTAACATGAAAGTAAACTGTGGATGTAAATAATTAGTACTCACAACATATCCGTTTGCACTTCGGTCCTTTCTGGCGAAAATTATACACTGTCATAAAAGTACCCGTAGCTCCTACTGTGATTATACTTATGATGCATACCTTACTTTTTCATATTAGAACAAGTTTCTAATAACACCACCAATGTGGGCTATGGTATATGTTGAATGAAATAGATAATTTTTGCAAAACTTTCCCATAAAGAATACAATTTTGGGGTATTCCGCACCCCACAGCACTGTCGGTCCTGCACTGATGGTAAAAAATACAGCAAAATAATATGTAGGAGTCTTCATAACAAATTTGAATGTTTCATTACAATGGAATGAATACATATGAAAGGAGCAGCACGTAATATATGAAATGATTTCGCAGGAGAAATGGAGACTTTCGTCACAAAAGTACAAACTAACTCTCATTGTAAGTGTAGTTGTCATACACTTTCAATTCATACTTCATTTTCTGAATATTGGATTAAATTTCTAATGGCTCATTCTCGTAGGATTATGATGTCTGTGTGAGTAGATATAGTGATTTTACAGGAAACAAAATGCATTCATTGTTCTTACGCAGAGTGGGTTACGGATAATGGAAGTTCAATGATGGAAGACTAAAGTTCAGCTGGTGATTTAAAATGCGATTTAAGTGTTTGAAATTACTTTCAACGCTCACCTGCATACACCAAACTGACGCAGTTGTTCAAGGTCACGGGAAGGCCACAGAAAGGCACACAGCAAAATCGAGTCTAATTTTAACCATGACGCAATCGCCCCCGTTCGCGAACAGAAGTACTATATTAACTCAAAATGACAAAATGACTTCCGACAAGGCTATTAAAATACCATTATCCAGGTTTAATGTGAATCCTTTTAAGAAAGCATACTCAACCATTATGTTAATTGTTTCATATGGTGTAACAACGGAGTCCAAAGGCGCAGGTTGCACCAGACATAAGAATCAGCATAACTTTTAAAATTACACTGGATCTCAAGAACTACAATCATGTACGAGAGTTTAATATGCCAGAAATGACGTAAATGCAAATGTTTAAACATGTAAGTACATCAGAAATTCTGATTCCAAAGCCACACCACACGTCCTTCTTGGTTAAAATATAATTACCGAGATTAAGTCGAAGCATCGATAGACAAGTCAAGCTAAAAAAGAAACTTGGCAAGTACAGAAAATACACGAAAACATGACAAATTCTGGAAATCGGGGCTCTTGTGTTTTCACTCAAATTATTGTGGGCAAGAAGGTTGTAACTAAAATCTCCACTTCAACTCATGCTTTCATAATACATAATTTTATATACCATATGTCATCTTTCAATTTAATGTTCAGAACATAAAAATACTGCGTTTGCCCACATTGACTTTCTTGGGACAATCGTCAAAGCGGTGGAATCATGGATTTAAAAAAAAATCGATTTGTGACCTAGAATCATTTTGCCAAGATATTTGCAAGGCAAGGAAGAGATAGGATATACAAAATAATTTTACTTCTTTCAGATACTTTGTCTATTACAACAACAGGAAATCCAAATTAAATAAAACACCAAGGAAAGACAGACAGACAGATAGATAGAAGAGAACTTAGAAAGCAATAACGATAACGCTTAAGAACACTATACCAAGAAAGGAGCGAAATGCGAGACAAATTAACAAGAATTGAAGTAATTATATAATTTATTTTCGAGGTTAATAATATTCGTTACTTTCTTAATACAAAAATTACTCCCAAAACAACACAAATGTTAAAATCATTTTTTGTATACGTCTTTTAGAAGAACTTTGTTATGAATTTAACTATTGAATATTTACGAATAAAACTAACTCATAAGAAAGATGTCTAAAATGTTTATTAAATAGCTTCTATTGAATGCATTCATTGTGATATTCTGTACAATTAATGTTTAGAATTATTTCTCCATTGTTGAATACATTATAAGAGGATAACATTATGCTTACAAGCTCCTTCCTTTTCGCTATGAACATGTCAGCAAAAAGTTTAAAGAAATGTGTAACTCTTCTTCTATGTGAAGAATGAAGTTTCTTTCGCTTTTGCAGTTCTTCTGTGTTATTCAGGTAATATTCTTACCGTTAATTAGCACAGTGAATATTTAGTAAGTATAACAAACAGTTTACAACCTTGAATGAATGTTCCTGAATTGTACAGATATTTTTACTAATTATTTTGTTTAAAGTCATAAAACTTTATAATTTCTCTATATTTAAAGCTTTAACAACAAAATACATCATATGTTGCCATAAATTTTTATCACAAGGATACGTTATATCTATCATCGTCTCCCAACATACGTATTAAAGAAGAACACTTAAATCAGAGAAGAAGGAGTTATGCATGATTTAGTTCGCGCACTGAAACGTTATTTTAAAACTTAACACACTGCGTTTGAAACACTTGTTACAATCTTTTCCACTGTAATGTTCTCGCATAATAAATCATTCTTCATTATTTTGATTTTAAATTTTGTAGATTCTAACTTGCTGTTACCTCCCATACAATTCATTTTATCTTATCTGCAGGTTCTAATTGTTGCCAGATTATGTTCATTAAGTTCTCAGGAGCAACATTTGTGTAACTTTTCTCTCTTTAATTCTTTGCATACTTATGTCGTTTATTTCGCGATTTATTTAAAGTCAAAATTAATATTTTTACATTGTATTGCATATAAGCGTAAACAAATGAACGATTAAGTATAAATCCAGATTGATAAAATATACATTTGCAAATAACTAGAGAAAATATTGCATAAAATAAAATTCTGAAGAACTAAAGAAATATCGATTTAGCAATAATATAAAACTATGGCATTTTGAACAACAATGGAGTATTGATGTTTCATGAACACAAAGTGTATGATAAACCTTTACTTTACATTTAGGTAACAGAACGTTTTCCAAGTTTATACTCACGTTGTCTACTTTTGAATCCTAACACTTTGGTTCAACCTTCATTTGTAGGACAATGCATTATTCTAGAAACAAGTTTTTTTTTTTTTTAGAATTACCTGCAGGCCTGTTCAACTTATGTGGAAACACTTCCGGTACGAATAGCCCACTCTCGCGCAGCCTGAACTATAAGTAACAGCAAGAAGCGCTCAATCCGGCAGCTGGAGTTTTATCTTATGGTTAAGGCGTCCGGAAACTGAACCAAAGGTCCCGGGTTCAAACCCTGGCGTCGACATTTTACATATTTTTTAAAAAAAAAATTAAAGTTTCTTTTTCGTTTTTATGTAAATACACAAAAGGAACTTTAATAAAAGTTGTAATTTATAATTTTAAAAGCCGTTAGCGGTGGGCATACGCAAAGCTACTGTTTACCCAAAGTTCTGTGCCGTACCGGAAGTGTTTCCAAGTAGGCTTTCCCCAATCCTGCAACTTTGAAGCCAGTTCTGAACAAATCCTGCATTCTAGAAACGCTGTTGTTGACAATTGAAGGACTCGGTGCAACAGCCAACTGAAACAATTTGAAAATCCCTTTTTCTTTCTTTATCTGTTAGATATAAAGCATTGTTCGGTGCACAAATAGCACAATATGCAATGAGTCCACTTCGGTTGCTAGTTAAAACATGACTGTTAGATTTGCCCTATTTGTGTCCAAAGCAACAATGAGCCAAGTCTTACTGTTCGCTTTTTCTTGCTCTGATATGCCACCTCCTTACATTATGTTAAGGTTAAGCAACCCCTTTACTTTCTATTTTAAGATAATCTTAAATCTGCTCTGTTACAAGTGAAAAGGGGAGTGGAAATGAATAAATTGCCCTTTATAGTGTAATTTTCATTACTTGACTAATCTAACGAAAATATAATTTTCAACTTGTGAATATCAAGGTCAATTAAGCACTGCTTGACAATTGAAAATCCATTAATTTAAGAAAAATCTTATTTTTCATCTGTAACTTAATATGTTTCAAAATTTACGCATATAAATCGCCTTGAACAGAAATCGTCTCCAAACCAGAATAAGGTAAAAATGAAATTAAATATTTACAGTGGTTTATTCATCGGAAGAACGAGTCTATTTAAACTTTCAAATTATAGTTTGCAAACAAACAATAATTAGAATTTAAAAAACTTTTATAAATACACCCTCGCCCTTTCTGTTTGGATATCTCCAAGATAAGATAAAATGAATTTTATGGGCGGTAACAGCAAGCTTTGTAGATTGTAACAATGACTAGCGTACAATGTAGGATTATTAATTCTAAATTCTTTTAAAACTAGACAATTCGATTTGTTTAAGTTTGGAAACCAGAGACGCTACACATTAAGAATAATTACTGCTCTAATCTTACTTTTAGCTCCAATATAATTTGACGTAAACGACATATGAAATTCAACAATGCGCATGGTGTTTGTTATAACGTCAAATCTTATAGACGTAGGATAAATCATCCGCTGGAGAGTTTGTAAAAATTATCGTTAAAGAGTCTTCCGAGAAGTCAACCATAAAATTGGAGTGATTGCAAAAATAACGGTAAAGGTGACTTACGAGAAGCCATCCAGGACAGGGCTTTAAATTCTTGAAAATGTACAGAAATTTCATTTTCTGACTAGAAACTAACTGAAGTCGTTTAAGAAATGTTAACCACCCACAACAAAATGCAATGAAAGCAGAACTAAATTTCAGTATAAATGCTTAGCTCCAATTATTCTAGAGAATAGCGAACTTTACCAAAGATAGCTGCAAAATAACATTTAAAGAAATACCGTAATGTCTATAGATACAAAATATTACAAGTTTGTGTGATATATATATTTCGGGTTACAAATGAAAAATTACCTCGATCTTTTTTATCAGTCACTTGTATCTCTTGACATCTAGAGCCTACATATAATGTTACGTTAGATTGTGTTGATATTACGATAAACAACATTACTTTTTGTAATATAATATTTATTTTCGTTTAGAATGCAAAAATAAAGCAGAAAGTCAAATACAATATAAAATATACAAACTATAAAGTGTAACAAAAAATTATCCAACTTTCCAGAACAGGTGATTTGTTATGTGCTTTGGATCAAACTGCCAACATACTATTTCCTTTAAACACGGGGCTTCGAGACGAACAAAAGAACAGGAGCCTCTACAGAGATTAAGGATACTACTCGCATTATTATTAATAGTTCAGCTCAACGCTATTTCTATTTCAATCTTTTTATGGCCCATAAAAGATTCTTATTTAATAAACATAATTACCTCCTTGTGTAAACAATGTGGAAAATAACCAATAGTAACTAAAAATATGATCGAGAGAAAAAGTCAAGGATATCTTGGATTCGAACTCGGGAGTAATATTGACTAATAAGTCAATTCCTTACCACGGAGCTACTCCAACATATGGAATTATATATTATAAACTCCATTAACTCTTTTAAATCTAAACAATCCTTAAAAATCTTCAAAATGAGAAACTATGATAGAATAAAACATATGAAGTGTAAGTCGCATGTTACACCAAAACAAACTTGCATTACTGATACACAGTAAATGGTGTCTCGTTTTGCGTTCTATAGTCTGCAAACAAACATAAGAAGATGCAAACTATGAAATTGGTCAGATCCAGTGGTAACAAAATTACATGTGCATCACTTCGCTTTAGAGTACCTTAATAACACGCAAACGAAGCGAAAAGATAAGCAATGAAACATTTTCATTGTATCATTGTTAATTTTCTTTGCTTACACAAAGTTATTAACGGATATATTAAATGCGACACCGTATTTGCAGACATGATTTGTCTTATTTATCTTACCTTCATGCAAATAATATCTCTCACAGATATTCAATATTTTGTCTCTGAGAGCACCTTTATGGTTCGAGTAAATAAATTGAAATTGTAATGGTTGTCACTTTGAAGTCATTCGAAATCTCTCCAATTTATATGTCCTGTTGGTGTTTATTTTCTTAACATTTCTAAATAAAATGACTACGATGTGCTGCTTTGGAAATTTATTTGTAAATGCTTAAAATAAATATTTTCCCCAGGTATGCAACGTTCAAGCGAATTTAAGCGAATTTTCTTCTTGATGGAAGTGAAAATAGCAAAACCTTATATGTATGATGGAAAATAAATTCTATTTCTATTACTCTACTTACATCTTTACAGAAACTTTAACATACCTGATATAAGAAGTCTTTCTTTTTCTTGATGTATTAACATAATTTAATTTTCCACAAATATGACTACAAAATTAGTAGAAAGATCTAATCAGCAAAACGATATTAGAATATACTATACAATGTTATTTCTTCATATTTATTTATTACGTTGGTTGTATTGCGATACAAAAGAATCAATTTTCCCTGTTTTTTTAATCTTATATACTTTATGATCTTTCAATCAAGTACATCTCCATTCAAAGATATTTGGACGACTACAAATTTAATAAAGATTTCTACCGATTAACCTAGAATATTTTCCTAAATATAACTTAAACAAACACTAAGTCAACTATTTTATACTAATAATTGGTAAATGATTTATTGTAGATCCATCTCCTAATTGTGAGTGGTTACAAGAAAGATTATCGTTTGAGACGAACTCCAGGTAACAGATTTTATTTTCAAAATAATTAAAATCATTGAACTCGCTTAACAGAATATTAATTAATATTTGGTAAATATCAGTTTAAATAATAAGTCTAAAGAAGAATTGTATGTGACTTGGGATATGACATGACTGATATGCAATAAAATCTTATTTCAAACATAGACTATAGACACTATAAGGTTTGGTAAGCGTGTAAGAGAATGTGTTTCATTTTTGTGAGCCCAAAGCAATGGGTTAATGTGTCTCATTTTGGCTACGTTGGCTATCTTGGACATATATGACTGAAAAATCTTGTCGCCTCATCTGATGAAGCATTGTTCCAACTATTTCGAGTAAATGATAGATTTTTTAAGAAAGATATCCCTGTGGCTCGTATCAGAAAATTGTCGTATCAAATAGTTATATCTTTGTAATGGTGCTGAATGTGTTCTGTTGGAGCTAGACTTGAGAATGTCTTGACAGGTATGACGTACACAGATTTCATTGCAGACCATTTCCAAATAAATAAGTATATATATATAGGTGCGTGTGTGTGTATGTGTGTGTGTGCGCGCGCGTGTTTTATTCTTCTCCCTTATTTAATATGGGCTGTATACGTAGGATAACATAGTTCTCGGTTGTGCACGAGTAGCACTGAATATATATACTCAATGAACATTCCAATGATTTTCAGATATTTCTTTGGTCCCTGTGCCCCGTTTAGCCCAGTTAAGCACTAATGATGTACTGTACAGGTTGCGCAATATTATTACAGCTGCATCCAAAAAACCTGCATTATGGATAGTCATTTAGCTTACCTGGATCGATATCCCCCCGTGTCAGCTCCAATACTTTGTGGAGTAGCTATGCGTATTATATAAGCATTATTTTATTACATCTGTTTCATAACTGCAGAACTAAAAAGATTTTACTTATTTATTGTCGTAAAAGTACTTCAGAGACGTGTATAATATTAGTAATACAAAATATTTATAGTTCAATAGTGAAAAATACCATTATGCTTTTTACTATCTCAACTTATAGTTTTGTACAATGGACTCATTTTACATGTAAGTCCTCTATTTGTAAAACCGACTTTCATGGGTAATTGTGTACTGCGTGAACTATAGCAAAGTATGTCAAGGAAAGAGATAAAAAAAACTCGTAGATATCGGTTGCGTGTGTGGTTTCATAGTATACATATCTTGGTATACTTAACAAGAATCAGCCAAGAAAGTGGATTTTCATTGCTTTTGCAACTAAGAGGCTCTATAAACAAATGACAAATATAGAAAAAATACATTTTGAATAATAAAGGTTAACATATAATTATTCATCCTTATTGAGCATATTCTAAAAGTGTTCCCTCACTTTCTCTAGTCGAGGCTTTAATCAAAGATTCGCTTAGTAACGTCATAACATCTCTTCTCAATTCGCATTTTTTTTCTAAAGAACTTTCCTTAATAAATGTGTGTAAGTAAAAAGACCAAGCAGGAAATAATTCACACATTTATTCTACTTTCCATAATACGATATTAATTTTGAAAATTATCAGTTTTATTTCTTTCCTTATATCTTTCTCAATTTTTACAGATTTGCATGGCAGAAGATATGGTCTGAGGCGATATTCACGTACGTTTTAATTAATTAAATCAAAATTATAGTTCAAAGATCTTACTTGCAAATGATCTCCATGTTATTACGGAGCATCTTGAGCGAAACAACGTTGTATGTGTTCAGTATGCTTCCTTGATCACGTCTAATAATTTGCGTGTTCTCCCACTTCAGAGAATATCGTCATCTGGAAAGAGAGATGGCCACATTGGATTTTTTTATTTATTTATAGAGAACTCGTAGAGTGAACAAGCAGAAGCAGGTGTATATAGGTTGCAAATTGTGCGGGCTTTAAAAGCCACATAAATCAGCCGTTGTTTAATTTACAGTCATTATGGTACACCATATTGAGGAAGTCAATGGTTACCTAAAGTTTGTGTCTCTTTTTTCGAGCCACTGAACGTTCTAATCAGTACCATATTGAATAAACATAATAGACCAATTTGGAGATTAGAGGCTCCAAGTGTCCTTGCAAGAGTATTTGTGCAGGGCTAGAGAGAGAGAGAGACCGTCCAAATGTGAATGTTTGATGTGAGATCATGTACACTAACGTTATCGGGCCATTCTTCTTTAGTGAAAACACCGTCACAAGAAATATATATCTCGATATGTTACAGACTTTTGTTGTTCTTCACTTGCAAGAATATTAACCGTATTTAATTTTTCAACAGAATGAAGCACTACTGCATTAGCCTTTGAAAGTCCGTCTTTATCTTGTTACAACATTTCCATAGCGCTAGATCGGACGGAAAAGACAAAGTAGTCCAGTGTAAAAAGTCAAATAACAGCTCTAACCCCGGCATTTAGAAAACAAGCTGAAATTGGTGGAAGTGTTCAGAAATAAATCCTAATTAATATACTAACAGTCCCCGAAATCCTACTTCAGCAAAACCGCTATCGCAGAAACGTCTGACAACTTTAACTTTTCATATTTGAGTATAGAACCTAAATTCATCATCTTAGCTAGTTATTTTTTATATCAAATTAGCCTCTTTAAAGAGTTTTACTACTACTAATTATAATTCATAACACGGAAAAGTTTTTCGATATAATTTTAGACAGTAGGTTTTGAAGCAGGTGCCTCACCAGACGTAATCTAACGGGGGAAGCACGGATCACAATATAATATTTTACTTCCTATTCTACACCTGAACGTGCACATTGTTATGTGGAACCAAGACGTTTTAAGAGTGGCTGGGTCTTCCTAGCCTCCTCTTGGCCATGGACCTGCTTCAAAGTTGAAAAATATGAGAAAATGAGATTCTAATGTAAATTTTTCATCATTACAAATTCGCATTACTATTTTGATAATATTATTGCTAAAATTACAGAGCACGAAGAAAGTTTTCTATACTATGTTCCATCTTTGTAAAAGATAAAATATTTAAAGTGTACTTCAAATTAGGCGCCACCTGAAGAACAACTGAACAACGTGCCTGGTGGGCTTTGAGTTGACAAAGAGTTTGATGAGAAACAATTGTCCATATGTTTATATTACATGCTTTCTGAAGAAAACCTTATCAGAGACGGTATCTCCCGCGAGTACGTAATCATCTTTTTTTTCTCATAGCCAACATTTTAAGATTAGTATTGTTGAATTTATAAAAAGGCGCTCGTGTATTACTGTATTATTCCAATGACTACTGCTGTGTGAGTTTGATCAGTGACGATCTCTATTATGAACACTGATGAGAAAGCTTTGTCACCGAGCAAGTTGGAAACAGAAGTAAAGTGTGCTTTAAGGGAACTGCTATCTAATATAATGAAAAGAAGAGTAGCCAGGTCGATGGAAGAATAAGAGTAATTCTAGAAACTTTAGAGAGGACATTCTATCTCGAGTGTACGATTTGGGCATGTATCCAACAACGAAGGTAATTTCATTTGGAAAAATGTTGATACTGAAATCTGGCACCGTGCACATGAAAACATCGACGTTGCCCGACGCGTTCGTTCTTATCGTCACTTCAACTCGGAGTGGAGGTGCATCTTCATTAACGATTTGGCTCTAGACGACTGTTAGTAAAGCTTTTAAGGTTGAGAGTATGAACATCATCAGTTTTGAAATTTCAGTGATCACGAATACCCTTCTTCTATAGACGATGATGCTTGCGTGCAGTTTACTTTCGGCAATGTTGATTACACTGTCCAGACCACATAGACACGGGATTTTATACAAACAAACCTTCTAGAGTTGTTTAAGCGTGAGATCGCTTTGCACTAAAGCAAAACTGTGTCTCACACGTTATTCAATTTGATTATATTGGGTGTAAAAAGACGTAACAAAACGAATAGAGATTAAGTTCATGATTTAGTCCATGTAGACTGTGTCCCCTCGGGAAAAATCATCAGTTCTGCTTAGCTACGTGAAGGGTAAATTACGGTGCCAAAGTGCCTTTAGCTTGTTCTCTTTCGGCGTAATGGTAGCGTTTTATATTACTATCTAGAAATCCGGAGTTATACCCGGCAGTAGAAATAAATATCTTTTCTTCTTAACCAACTTTATTTCTTTTTGTTTGTACCTGTAAATATTTGCTCTTCTTTAATTCTTTGTTGTTGTTTATTTACATTTTTCATGATTTTTCAAATTTTACGCATTTGAGGAAAGTAGATAAAACAATTTTGCCAACATAATCACTGTTTTCTGTAGTTACGCGCAATAAAAACACCAAAAACGCAATATGACATCGAGCCGAGCAGTAAAGTACACACCATGCTGTTTTTCCTTCGCTTGTGAAAAAACAACGACAATTCTAACACAGCATTATACTAGCCATCCCAGTTTCTAATTTAGGCCCATATGCATTATTTTACTTCAGGAAAAATCTTTGTAACATAAGAGACGGCCACTCAGAGATGCCATTATAGCGCAGTACTTGCAGCGACGAACAGCAAAGTGAAAGTTCGTATGTTCGAATCCCAGCGTAGACAGTTGATTTATTTTGCGACAAGCTCGATGTTGGTCTACCAATATTTTGATAAAACTGGTTTGTAGCGAGTATGGCTTGGCAGTTTTGAAGCAAGTTTGGCTTGGCAGGTTTGAAGTAAAGGAAATTACTGCAATCTTGTAACAAGTCTAACAATACTAAACTTGATGCAAAGTTCAAGACTCGGCATCTCAAACTTCTTGTAAACTTACATTACATTTACTGTACTATCTGAGTAGTCGTATCTGCAAGTTGAGAGTGCAATACTTCAAGATGATTAGCATTCTGCTTCTTTTTGTCAGAGCTAAAAAAATCTCGAAATTGGTGAGTCTACCTTTGCTGTGTCCAAAGCACGACACTTTGCTTGCACTAGAGTGGATACTCGAATTCTGCAAAGTTCATTCAAATTTAGCTACAGAGGCTGTTGAATCTATCAAGCATAGACTGGTTAGGAATATGGACAGGTACTATCATTGAACAAGTGTTGATACGGACGATGAAGATCACTGCTGAACTGACACATGCAAGGAGAATCAACAAAACTGTGATTTCGCAATGGGTGTGTACGATGTCTACAACAGCAATTCTTGTTAATGCTGTTGAAATGTTCTGTGGTATATTTTCTCATTTAAAAGTATGTGCAGCTAAAAAGCCAAATAATGGTTGATACTATAATGTTCCATGATTTCCATGTTGGTTTAATTCCGATAAATAATACACAGTTAGTATATTTTTCATTTAAGCTTCATGTTGTCATACGTTTAGACTTTAAAACATGATCAAACTGTTACAGTGTTATTCAAAAGCATTCCCATGTTAGAAATTATTGTTGATAATTGTAATACTAGAGACAATAAAGTACAGAAAAAGACATTGTCTACGCAGAACTTGTATATTGAGCAATGCAATTTAAGGTGCGTGGGATGTAATTAAAAGAGAGGGAAAGGAAGAAGATAATTCCAACTCTTTGATGATATTAAGGAAGATCAATCGTATGCGGAGATAAAAAGGGAAGCTGTGTATCTGATGAATAGTGAAGCATCAGTTGTCTTGAAGAACTGCAGAGTTTACGGCAGATACTAATGATTGTAAAGAATAGTAAAACACCTTAAGTGGACTAATTTTGCATTAAAATGAACTCATTAGGACGATTTGTTGAGGCGTTCCATTGAAAAACGAAACGATATAAGATGGCAGCTTTTCCCAAAATGAAACTTTTTTAGACTTCTAGGTTTTCGCCAAATGAGATTGTTAAATAGGATGGTGTACTGAACGTCACCACCAATTTTGATCTTCTTTTTTTTTTAAATGTCCTGGTGAAAATCGATACGCCCTGTATAAAAAGTTTGATCTTCACGCTCACTTCCATAACCCTACTGGACGTTGTCTTGTAGAATAATGTCAAAGACTCAGTATATAGATTTGCCATAGCAGATATTGAAACATTGAAGAAGAAAATATTTGCAACAATAATCGATCCACCGCATATGTTGGCGAACAACATAAACAGAATTGAAGCGCACCTGTATGTGCTACTTGCCACTAAAAGTTATCATATAAAGCTTTCCTATAGATCCTGTGAAATCATTATCAGTTTCTTTGCTATTCGCGTAAGTTTCATTCCGTCCTTGTAGAAATTTCAAATGCTACACATATTTATAAGCAGGAAGAGACTCTTGGGCACTTTTATATATCTCGGAGTCAATATACAATGATGAATTTCTCAACCTCTAAAAACTTTTGTTAAAATATATCATATAATTATGATACATAGACCTTGTATAGCATATTGTAATGCAGGAATTGTGTTGTTGATAAAGTCTTATGGATAGAATCTTGTATCCTATGTGAGCTGTGAATATTACGTTTTAAGAAATAAATATTATTACCATAAAAACACTACAGCTTGAAAGTTTTAGTACTTGTAAAACATAGGGATTCTACAACCATAGTGATTTCTTGCAGTATTGGTCGATCTGTTATTATATTAATGAATGAAAAAGTACATCTTCTTAAAGTAGCATTGTCTTTGAAACAATATTGCCAATCGGAAATTTTTTTAATGATTTGTAGCACAGCCATTACGATTTGAAAATTAGTTATCATTGGTCCCGAAACCTCGAAGTGGACGCAATTGCCTTTATAACAATTTCCTAACACAGAAAATATCAAGACTTCTCCTTCTGATATGTCCTTCGTGCTGATAAAAAATTAATTGCAAGAAACTAAATTCCACTGTAAACCACCATTTTGGATTTATCGCCAAATATTCATTTTATTTAAGGATGTAATTAGTCAATGTTAGGCTCCAAGTTGGAATCCGTCTAGATGGCGACTCATACTACCAACCAGATTAAAAGCTCACGTGAAAATATGGCACAGCATGATCAGTATTCCTGTGTAATATTTCCAGCTCATCGGCGGAACGACCTATGTGTGATCAGTATTCAAAAAGTAGAGAAGTCAACGCAGAAATTTGTTTTGGAAAGAACATAATTAAATCAAAAGTTTTTAAAATAACCAACACTGTGAAACCAATCACAAGATCGTCGCATTGTAGTATGGCAGAATTCCATTTTTCACGTTAAAATAGCAGAGCTTCTTAATGTGGTACAACATGGAATTGTTTAGGCTATCCTTAGGATAGGATACTGAACACATCCAAAGTGTTTTCACTTCGTTCTATTTTATCTTACTTATAGCTTTAATGCAACAGCTATATTTACATTACATTTCCCGAAACAAAAAGTACCATTTATATTGCCTCATTTTACTCTGATTGTAGTACGAACTGATGGTCCACAAAGCATAATTAATGTTTTTTATGCGTAAATCATTAACATAAATATTTTCATCCAAACTGAAACTATACAAAGAGTTCAGTGATGTACACACTGTGTTTTAATTAACAAATATCGGTTTTAAAAAATCCAACACCCCTTATCTTATAAAAGGAAGGTCACGTACAGTATACAATCTAAATAACTATACTGTGATATTATATACTTTATTTTGTTCTAAATTCCACACTTCCAAAAATGAACATTTCTATTGGAGAAATGTAGTCTTTGAAGTACAAAACACTTTTATGTTTTATTAGTAGAAATTATTGCTCTTGAAAATACACAGCTTATACATAACATTATCACTTGCTCGTTTGCTCTCAATTTTTTACTAAATATTATTTTATCTTCATAACTTGTTAATTCGATCTATTATTTCTAATAAATCTAGTCTTTCAGTAATATCCTGGGTATAAGATAATTAATTATGAACTTTAGAACATGATAGACGGTGTTCAATTACTTTAACAAGAGATATAATTATTTGAAAGGAAAGACAAATAATTATTGTATAAACTACCATCCTGACGGGATCAAATCTCCAAAGAGTTATCCCTCTTTCCATAGGCTGCGTGTCTCAAGTGCGACCAATTGATTTTTAGCCAAACATCGGCAACGTATATTTCTCGTCACTTAAAATTAACGTGGAAAAATATTCGAGAAGACAGTACCTTGTAAAATCTGGGGGTGACCTCAACTCTCTTTTGATATGTTGTGGAGTAAATTAAGCTTCGTTGGACTGACCTATAATATTTTCCGAGAAACATCGTAAACTTCGTGTTTTCGGCACTTATGCGAATGGAAGTCTACGGGAGGGGACACTTTGTGCGATTCCTGGACCAGGGGGAAAAAGGTGACCTCAACGAGCTTTCGATATGTTGTAGAGCTAATTATGATTCGTTTTAAGAGCCCAAAATAGTTTCCGTAAAACATATGAAACTTGTGCCCCTTCCACGTACTTCCATGCGCATAACCTCGTTCAAGAAATGAACTTGTTTGACAGTATTTTCACAATCTTTATATTTAATTTCATATCCTCCAAAGTAAATTTGTCTATGTTAGTGAAACTTGAAATTAAATTAGCCAAAACTTATAGGTAACTTAAGTTCAAGTTTCATTAACGTAGAAAATTTACTTCCAAAGATATGAAACGAAATATAAAGGTTGCGGAAATGCAGTTACGCCAGTTCGTCACTTGAACGACGATAAGTTCGAAAACACTAACTTATCGATGTTTTCTGGAAAATATTATTGGATCTTTAGAAGATGCTTAATTATCTCTACAACCTATCAAAAGATAGTTGAAGTCACTTCCTACCCCTGGCTTAGCAATCACAAAAAGTATTCACTCAGAGACTTCCATGTTTATAAATGCCGAATGTGTATAAATACCCAAAACAACCCCGGAAAAGTTTGTAAACTCTTTAGACGAAGCTTAATTACCTCTGCAACATAAAAAATATCGTTGAAGTTACCTCCTACCCCTGATGCGGTTATTCTAAAATAGTGTTGTCTCCCACATTCTTCAAAGTTAAGTTCAAGTGTCGAAAAATGTACCTTGCTGATGTTTAGCGGAAAAAAAATATATCATATTACTGAGAACGAAGACTAATTTCATTTACTAAACATTTCAATTTTTTGCGTTTTAGACATGCAACCTATGGATAGCGGGCAGAGTTCTTTCCTCTTAGGTTGTCTTTCGGAAACGACCCGTCCTTCATAATAACACCTATTAATCACTTAATTAAGTCTTTTTCATTCACAATCTGCAAACTACTTCAATTATAATTAAGAAACAAATTTCAAAATAGTAAAACATTTTTCGTGCAGAAGTATTTTATTTACAATGATGAAAATAATTATTTCAACCACGATCGTCAATGAAATAACAACAATAGGGTTAGATTCATATATAAATTATATTAATGAGCGACTCAGGCATATATGTTTTGCTCCCCGGGCTCAGTGATGACATTGTTGAATGATTACTGCTTCCAGAACAAAATTTGTTCAGTTTTCTAAGCAAATACTATATTCGTGATAGTATAATCGGGGTAGCTAGAAGACAAAGAACAGTTTCAAAAACTCTGATTGAGGACCTGAATTGCTAAACATCCCAAGTTCAGATTTTCGTATTTGCAATTTTCTGTTCGTCAGTATCTATGTTCCAAGGACTAACTACTTGCATAAATATTACATCCTAATCCCAACTGAAAAACCTTTAATAATACAACATAATTAAAGCTGAATAGAATAACATACCAAGACCTTTGACTGTTTTTGGTTCCTCCTGAATAAAATATTCCGGTGAACTTGGGATGCATTGCAATTCAGGACGACCGCAGTGAGTGGAACTTAAAAGGATGTACACAGCCGTTGAGGTTATCATCTAATGCCTCGAACCTTCAACTCTAGATTAATAATATTGTATTGCTCTTGCAATTCTATCTACAATAAATAAGTTTTAAAGATTTGGACGTACCTCAAGAAATGATTAAAGATTAATGCTCATACTTTTGATATGTCCTCAAAAGCATCATTTATTTACAAATTGTATTTATTTTTAGACCATAAATATAATTAGTAATTACATTATGCAAGAACCCTTCATTTGAATATTATTTTATGCCCAAAATATGTTTAAATTACTGCCTCGTTAGTTCTAACAATATAATATTTTCATGATATTCTAGATATATATTATTTCTTTATGTTGGTAAGTATTCTGATGGAAGGTCATATTTTAGTTCCTTCTCGCGCAGGTCATCCACACTCTTCGTTTGGATACCGTGGTGAGTTTATTGTGTTTCAATGCCAAGAATATTATTCTTGCACATTATTTTTAACTTACAAAATTTCTTAATATTTAGAAAATTGATTAGCATAAATAACATTTAGTTCGACATGTTTACCTAGTTTTAATCTTTAGTCAATCAAACTATCATTTAAATATTAGAAATAGTAAATTCAAGCACATGTAAATTACTTATAAATACCAGATTTTTTCAAATAAGCTATATCAGACATGAGCATGATATTCTTTGCCAAATTATAAGATGATAATACTCATTGCAAAATTTTCATCCGATGCATACTGTTTTAGATATTGACGGATAAAGGCTGATGTATGTCAATCTTGTAATAGTTAAAACGCCTATTATTCAGTAGATGAAAAACATTTCTGGAGAGTATTAGGACATAAAGACGGAATTCAGGTCTGAAAGGTCCCAGTCGAGTACTCCATAGACCATTCTACTTTTCACCATGTTTAAATCAATATTCTCTATGGAACAATAAGAACTTGCTACTACAGTGTTGTCGCCTTACTAGTCTTTCACTAGTAATTTCTAAAAATTGTATATCGGACGTAATTCTGGGAAACAGCATTCCGCCTAAGAGTTTAAAAATAATGAGGTAACGTGCGGAAGTATGAATTTAACAACATTTATACAGCTATGAGACAACACCTACATCCAAATGAAAGATATAAGTTTTTACTAAATGTACAAAAATTGAAAATAGTAACTATCAACTGGTGGTATTAAAACTTCCGGTGCTGACTGGAAATGCCTATGTAGACCAGAAATTCAATTCCATAATGGAATGTGTTGTTTTCGTGTTGTTTTTTAATCATATTTTGATTATACGACAAAAATTAATGAACATTTGTCTGACACAAGAAGTTAGGATGTGCCCTAAATTTTGTTCATTTCTAAACAATTTTTTTACACACCCTCAGCACGCATCAGCAACTACCTTTTTTTTCTACAAAAGGTTATTGTTTAATGTTCTAAAGTGTATATCAATATCTCAAGCCAGGTTTCAGAATGAAAATTCTGACGATATAACGTAACAAATATAAAATTTAATTCAATGTTTTACCTATCGAATACACTAATTCCTGCAATCACCTAATCTCATTTTTTAGGATTTGGCTCACCAGCTGGACTTCGAACGCCGCAAAATCAGAATATGGCTCAAGTCAATCAAAGTAAGTATATAAGTTAAATTTGTTCTAAATTAAAAGTAGGTATATGAAATAATACCTACGCGTATAGATTACATTTAAATACTTACATAATTGACTTTCTGTTCCCCGTTTGAGCTATACCTAGTATAGTTTGTTGTTCTCGTCATCGCTAGTACCCCAAGGATCTGGAAAACTTATTCTAACAGCATCTCAGTCATTCACTGTTAGCCCATTGTCGCGCATAAATAGGCACCTTGCCTTCTGTTATTTTGAACTGCTATATGTTTACTTTCTCACCTAGCGTTTATTTCATAGTACTCTTTATATTCTGCTAATTATTAGAAATATAGCTCTAGTACTGCTGGGAAGTAGCTACATAACATCTAGATACACCCATAATGAAACTAACCCATAAATATTCGCCTACAACAAGTGAAACACACAGGAGAAATCTTGCTTTGTCCGTTATTTTGATTTTACAGGATAACGTTTTATTTGTCCATAATCAGCATTACATGTACCTGCATATCAAACAAGGATTTCGTTGTGACTGAGGGACTATGTATATTTACTTTATACTTTATGGTTCGTTAGAGAGGCCCTTCAAAGAGCTAACATATGACCCTCTTATCTCAATTTGCAAAAATATATATACAAATCACTTCTCTCTCTCTCTCTCTGAAATAATAAAATTTTAAAAATGAACAAAACACGTACGAAGCAAAACATAATAAAAACATGAATCTAGAAACAAGTCATACAGATTTAACAGTGGTATAAATGACTTAATAAGCCAGCACAATCAGTCAAGCATAATTACACTGACCAATAGAGATAATGTTACCTATATGACAATACATGAGATATATGGGATATAACTAAGCGTTTACTACGAAACTAATTGAAAGCCCATCACACATTGGTTCGTTTTACTAATGATCTCAAAATAATGCAATTACACTAGATTAACAGTGAACAATTAAAAAAAACATTTCAATAAATGTTTCAATATTCGCTCATAGCAATTAAGTAGATATCGCAGAAGATAAATATGGTTTAGTTTGTTTTTATGAATATTTATTAGAGTCACACTGATGCTTTTTTTAAATAAACAGATTTACTGTATGTTATATAATTTAAAATAATCTGATTTGATGCCTCTCTCTACAATCATATGATGTGTAAATGATAGTAACGTTATAATTTTTTGGTGGAAAATTTTATATGAGAAGTAATGTAAATATCAATCAAATCGAACATAATACTGTCTACAAATTAAAGAGTACAGTTTCATACAATGCAATAAAAATTTGTAAAAACAAGACAGTTGACAAGAAAAGATACTTTGAAGTTAAAGCTATTTAGGGATTATGATGGCTGGTAATTATATTAAAGTCTACTTATCTATTTGCAAAATTTGTTTCCACTTCATAGTAATTTCATACGAATTGGATGCAAATTAAATCGCCGCTAAATACATAAAACATATTTGATAGAACCAGCATTTATTATCTTCGGGTATAAAGAAATCCTTATGAGCAGTTGATCTGGTATAGTGAGTCAGTGAGAGATGGAGGAGATACGCCGAAAAGCAAATAAAATCAAGATTGCTGTTTTATTTCATTTGACTGACCTCTGTCTGCAATTTGATTTTCACTATTCGCTCTCAGATGGACCGTGAAAGCACTTAGACCCACTGAACAACAAGTAGTGAAAATCAAATTGCAGACAGAGGTCAGGCAAATGAAATAAAACAATAATCTTGATTTTGTTGGCTTTGTGGTTTAGCTTCATCTCTAACTTAATGCCTCAATTGTCAGTCAATGAAAATTACACTTCAGAATACAGTTGGGAAAGTATAAGATAGGTAATTTAAAAATCATTAAATAGCGTACTTCAATATGTTAATTTCTAATCTTAAGTAAGAATTGATGTAGCCGGTTAAATGTTTTAGCAATTATATCCTTCAAATAATGGAGCCTTTCAAATGACGTTTAAAAATATAGAACTAAAACAGTATAACATTTAAGGATAAAGTAACAAATTTTTGAACTACAAAATGGTGATGTAACTTTTCTCTGTCGTAATATCTCTGTTCAGCAGAGTCTTGAAGGATACAATCTTGATGTTTAGCACAGAGAAGGATAATGATGCTCTGACCATATTTTGGTAGAAAATGGAGTAAATTCTTTGTCAGAAAAAAATTGAAATTAGTCAGAAACTGTTCACTAAAAGTTCATTAGTTATGACGTACATTTTTGTAGTGGACTTAGAACACAATAGATAGATAGATAGACAGACAGACGTTTGTTTGTGTGTTCACATAGTCTTCACTTATCTTTCAAATATTTTGAAAAAATATTTTCAGATGGTCCTGCACGGTCTTTTTATGATGTGGGTAAGTAAAATATAATTTTCTAGTTAAATAAATGAAGAAAAAACTGTTTTCTAAGGCTCATTAAAATTAATAACAAAAAGAAATTAAAATGTAATACTTTAGGAATTATATGATATAAACTTCTTCCTCAGACTGCACTCTACAACTGCTTTATTCTCAGAATTTCATCTCGCTCGAGACTGGCAAACATACTTTTTATGTCCACACTGAACATGACAGTCCTTTATTTCCTTGTCCCTAAATCTTCGATCAGTTTCTTCACTTCTGCCTAATTAACTAACCTGCTGCTATTTTGATTTTCCCTCAGAGTTTCTGCAATTTTTTAAAATTCTTTTTCAAGCCTTAAAGTAAAGTTCCCCTGCAGTACAACACAGGTCTTAGTTTGACTTCCTTCTTATAAATTTTGGAAATATCTTTCATCTTCGATCCCCGTCCTAAATCATCTAGGGACCTTGAGTAGTCTATCTTTCTGCCTTCCTCCATAACCTGTCTTCTTTCCCTATCCTTCCCTTTCTTCCATCACGTCATCGTACCTACCATCATTCAACTGCCTAAGCTTCTCCTCATATCGCCCTTTTTTCCATCACCACTACTGCACTTCCTTGTCGGCTTGTTCTTCCAAAATATATTTCCAGTTTCTATTCTTCTTGAGCCCTGTACCTCGTTTTCACTAAGATTACATTCATTTATTCTCTGAACATTCTTCACTAGTTCAACCACTTTTCTTCTAACATCTTTCAACATTTAATTAAATTCTATCTGTTGTAGAGGTTCTTTCGCATCATAAACCATTTTTTCTACGTCTGTCTTACCCTTTGCTAACTTAAATTTGTATGATAGGTTTAATGATTCTCCCTCTTCTTTCGTGATCTTGGTCCCACCAAAAACCATTACTTTCTTCTTGGTGTCTCTTTTCTCTTTTTCCTTCCACCCTAATTTTCTACCTTTTTCATGCAGCCTCTTCCCTTTTTTTTCTAAAACTTTCTTCTTATCGTTTCAGACACCCAATTGTCCACTCTCTGACAAACACACTTAGATCTTCTTCAAAACATTTATTGCTCCTCTAATTTTCCTCTCTAAATATCTTTAATTCTTCTTTCTTCTTTCTGATCACATCCCACACCAGGTCTTTTTGTAACTTTCTAATCGTCTCTTTTTGTAAGTCTCTCCATCTCATTGTTTTGCAGTCCACACTTTTTAAACTACCAATAGTACTCTCGGAATTACATCTTCTTTTAAACATCTCCTTAAGAACCTTACTTGTTCATCTCTCTTGATATCCTTTCTTTCATCGTCTTTCCACATACCTATTTTCTCTTCAGACTCGGAAAATGACCAACATGTATATTACGACGATATGATCTTGAAACCATCTTCAATAAAGAAAACCTCAGCTTTCTGACAAGACTGATTATACTTTAAAAACAAAAAGCAATTTAAGTGTAACGGTTTCGGAACTATACCACTTCCTATTACAGACTGCACTCTACGATTAAATAATCGTTGAAATGAGGCTTTTGATATGTATTTTCCAAGTATGTTCATTTAAACCATTCATGTGTTTTAGTATGCCCAATCATTTGAATAATAATACCATATAATTTAATATTAGTTATTACTCGTCACGTTACTACTAGAAATGGTGAATCATAATTTAGGAAATATGTCTACATGGCTTAGGTTATATCATCTTCGAAACTTTCATAAGGGTATCTGAGAAATATACTCGCATAAGCCAGCTGTCGTTATTCCATGCATAAATAAAATATTTGACAGTAGGTATAACTTTACAAGGATACAAACTCCAGAAACGAAATGACTTAATGAAGAAGTGCATTATTGTGCGACGGAAAACGATCATCGACATATGTGCATTTAACCACAAAGAGACTAGCATTTTCTTCGATAATTCAGATTCTGAGTCATGCTTATAATACTATGACCTCCAACTCTTCACATGTGAAGTATGTAAAGTGATTAGAAGTTCGAAAATATTGGCATTAGTAAGGCATTCTGCTTTCCGACGCGCAGCTTAGTATTCTTTATTCTTATGTGCAACTAAAGATAACCTTTTAGTAATACAAACATGTGGTGTCTCTAATCTTAGGCGAAGTCAAATAGACATATGTGGTGATCAAAATTGTTCTTCTATTAAAATTTTCTCCATCTTATTTTCTGCTCAGTAACATCAGAGGAAATACATGGGGTGCGATGCCAGAAAAGATGACTTAATTTATTTAAAAATTCGTTTATCATCTGTTCATGGTACCTAAAACACAGGAAGAACTAAAAATACAGTTAGTACACGAACTAATGGTACTTGCAATCATATGGTACATTGCTTATTCATTATTTTGAAATGCTTACACACTAATATAGTTGCAGAACATTACGAGAAATGTCGAACTCAACATTAGTCAAGATAATGGGTGTGTTTCTTCACTGAAATATGTGTTAGCATAGACCTGTAGATAATGAAACACGAGTTAATAGTGTGAAATTATAGTGCAAATTTTCACAGTGCGCGTGGTTTATCCTATGTGGCTTCTTCATTGATATAATTTTGCCCCACTTGGTCGGAGTACTGCATTAACATTTTTTCTGTGTTTAGACCATTATATATCTTGCTTATAAATTGTGACGATAAAAAGGTAGTGTTATAAGCTTCTTAAAACGTTGAAAGATTATAATTTATAATCAATTTCTGGTCACAATGATAATCGAAACTAAAAATTTCCTATGTTGTCCCTTCCCACATTCAACTACATAACTAAATTATCCTTAAAACTTGAATACATATATATGTTCTTGTCTTATTTCTCTAGATGGAAATGCCTGTAACGGAGTTGAAGCCCAATGCTATGAGGCAAGTCTCCAAGGTATTATTCAATTTTAAGTTGAGAATCAACAGCATTATACAAAATAGTAGCAAATACAAAGTTAATTGTATACTGTATATCTTAAACATTTAATTTAGTGATAGAAAGATTATGAGTTATGAAAGGAAATGTAACGTTTCAATGGCATCATGAAAACTAAAGATAATACTCAAAACTAATTTCTCATCTCTCTTAAAGTAGTTGCCATCATTTTAAAATATTGAAATATTTACCAAACAAAATGTCATAACAATGAACTATACCTATGTTCTACTAAACGATTTATCAAACGTGCAAAAGCAAAATGAATTTAAAACTATTATCTTGTAGTTACATTTCATGCAGTAACATGAAACCAATTTTACCAACTTGAGATAACGTAAAATATTTTAAGAATATAACTGTTTTCCTCTAAACGCATAAAGAATTGTGAATGAAGTTGTAAATGAAGTCTTACTCTTCATTATCTCAATAAACTTACGATGCAGATTAAAAGTTAACATGCTTTTCTTTATGTCAATTACTTATTTATTTAAAAACATTTTGTAACATTCTGATTTCAGAATGTGAAGTTTATCTATATATCTCTAGTCTACATTATCTGCATACGTACGTTTCTTTGTACCTAAATGTATTAGTTCAATGATACTCAATTCGATTCATTCGATTTCAATCTGATATAATGCACTGAGCACTCGGCGCAATTTAATTGTATAATTCGCATCTTCATTAAGAGTTCAGGAAAAATTCACAATATCACTAAATGGATTAGTTGCAAACTTTCAACAAAATCAATTTACCTATCATTACATTATCTACTACAATAACTAATTCGATATAACGAAAATCAAGAAAGGAAGTAAACAATAAAACATGAAACGAAGATGAGGTTTGAAGATCTTCAAAATTTTCTTCAATTTTTCGATTCTCATACATATGTTGACTGTTAACGTGTTTGATCTAAAAACTTGAAGAAAAAAAAAACAGAATTAAGAATACTGTCACGATTTCTATAATCGACTATTAAAGAAACACGATAAAAGTCGTGTTATGATTGTGAGTAAATGAAGAAATTGTGAGAGTTAGTATGAATAGTAACTTATGAAGTTCGAAATTTTCTAGAGACACAAATAAATGTAGAACACAAAAAAAATCTACGAAGAATTGAAAATTATTTCATTAGTAAAGTTGAATTCTAATGAAGAGAAGAAAAATATGAAATTATGTTCAAATTCAGTAATAAACTCTAAGCAAGTGGTTGAATATCTGTATTACGACATTTTCATACGTGATTAGGATAGAGTTTCTATAGCATACACGAGCAATGATTGGCATATGTGAATGTGATAATGAGTAAAGTATAATATTCTTGGAAAGAGATAAAACATTATTTTGAACTCATTTGTACTGCATATAGTGAATCAAGGAAAACTATAAAATCATAAAAGCAAACTTTATTTTTTATATCACTAGATTCCATTAGTAGAATTAATGAAAGTTTAGATCTACTGAAAAGTGCCATCTTACATTTACTCTAGTTGTTAACACATTGTAAAAATTTAGAGCTATTTATTAATACTAGGAATTAACTAACTAACTCTATGGCTTATGAAACTCGTAAGTTCATCTCCCCAGTAACAAACGTTCGCCATTGGATTCTATCCTGGGCAATATCAAGCCAGTTTTCATCAAGAACACCTACCTCTCTAAGATCTCTTCTAATATTGTCCTCCCAACGACGTCTCGGTCTTCCCAATGGCCTCTTTCCATCCGGTCCTCCAACCAGGATAGAATATAATCTTCGTTTTTCAACATCCGAGCTACATGGCCTACCCACCTTAGTCGTCGAGATTTCATTACTTTACAACATCTGGTGAATCGTACAGTCCGTGGAGTTCTTCATTATGCAGTCTCCTCCACTCTCCAGTCATCTCGTCCCGTTTTGGCCCATATATCTTTCTCAAAATCTCATTTTCAAATACACGTAATTTATGTTCATCTGCTAGTGTCGTACTCCAACTTTCGCAACCGTAAAGTATTACCGGCAGAATAACCGTTCTGTATATTTTTAATTTCAATTTCCTTGATATTAATCGCGATGTTAGAAGTTTTTGGACTGGATAGAAACATGCGTTACCCGATACTAAGCGACTTTTTATTTCTTCCGTGATCTCATTTTTGCTTGTTACGTAAACTCCCAAGTATTTAAATTTGTTTACTTTCTCTACGACCTCATCCCTAATTCTTATGTTCTTAATTCCTTCCTTCCCTGTGCTTCGGCTTGTTATCATGTATTTTGTTTTATCTATGTTTACCTGTAGACCTATCTCATCGCACGCTTCTACTAAGACATCGGTGTTGCTTTGTAGTGCATCTATATCGTCCCCTTATTAAATCTACATCATCCGCGTATACAAACAGTTGACTCAAACCATTCAATGATAGTCCCTTTTTGTCCCCTTTAATTTTTAAAATCGCATATTCTAATGCAAAAGTAAAACAGTAGTGGGGACAAGGCATCGCCTTGTTTCAATTTTGCGAATCTTGAAACTATCTGACATATTATTACCTATCCGTACTCTGCTTATGGGGTCGCTGAGACATATCTTCACTAGTAGAACATTTTTTTCGGAATTCCAAATCTAATCAACATACTGTATAACATTTTCCTTTTGATAGAATCATATGCTTTCTTAAAATCAATGAATAGCTGATGAACCGTCCCATTGTATTCCCATTTCTTCTCCAGAATTTGTCTCAAAGCAAACATCTGGTCCAACGTGGATCTATTTCTTCTAAATCCACATTGGTGATCTCCAATTATTTCATCTATGTATACACTTAGGCGTGTTAACAGAATATTACTTAATACCTTGCAACAGGTTGGAAGTAACGAGATTCCGCGGTAATTATTGCAGTCCGACTTATCGCCTTCTTTGTAAATCGGAACAATTATTGATGTTTTTCCATTCCTTTGGGAGCTCCTCCTTTCTCCATATAGCACTGATCAATTTATGTAGTTCCTTGATTAGTGCCGTTCCTCCTGCTTTGATTAATTCGGCTGGAATATTGTCTATTCCTGGTGATTTGAAATTGTTCAATTTTTTAACCGACATTTCCATCTCGATCTCGCTAGGTTCGGTAATCCATGGTTCTGCGGTATGGATTTCAAATTCCTCTGTTTCTTCCCCGCTGTGTACATCAAGAAGTTAGTAGAAATAACTTTTCCACACATCAACAATTTTAGTCGGATCCGCCTGAAGATCTCCACGTTCATTTCTAATCATTACTAGCCTCGACTGGTAACCTTTCCTTAAGGAGTTTACCCCTTTGTGTAGATCTCGTATGTTATTTGTCTTCCCGTTTTCCTCAATCTCCTGAATCTTTTGCGTAAGATATTTTCGCTTTTTGTTTCTGAACCCGAGTGTGGCGTCTCGTTTCGCGTTACTGTAGTGGTTTGTATTTGCTTCGCTTTTATTACTAAGCCATCGTTGCCTTGCTTGTTTTCGTTCCTCATGAAGTTTAATGCATTCTTCACCAAACCAAGGTTTGTTTTTCTGTTGTTTCTTCTCACCTACGCGTTCCTTCGCTGCGCTCTTAATTGTTTCACGAATTGCCTCCCACATCTTACTTACATCAATTTCATCATTAATACCATCATTATTATTACTCGAGTCGGCTAGGATTTCGAACATATTTGAGAGTTCGAGTTGGTAATCTGTTTTTATGCTCGGATTATTTAATAGTTTCACTTCGAATTTTAGTTGTTTTGATCCCTTGCTTTTTCTGTTCACGATGCATAGCTTTTCCTTTACCTTTCTGATCACTAATTGATGGTCGGTGTCACCTTCCGCTCCTCTGTACGACCTAACGTCCATTATGTTAGTGTGTCTTCGTCTGTCTACTAATACGTGATCGATCTGGTTCAGAGTTTTGCCGTACGGAGATACCCATGTTTATTTATGTATGTCTTTGTGTTCAAAGAACGTGCTCTTTACCAGTAAGTTTTTCGAAATCGCGAAATTTATCAGTCTTTCTCCATTGTTGTTGGTCTTTTCGTGAAGACTGTATTTGCCTATAGTAGGTCTATATTTTTCTTCCCTCCCTAATTTTGCATTGAAATCACCCAACACAATTTTCGAATTTTACTTCGGTAATCGGTCAAACAACCTTTCTGGCTCATCGTAGAATATATCATTGTCCTTATCAGTAGCCACCTCGATCGGAGCATAGACGTTTAATAAAACCGTGTTGCCCCATCGAGTACGTATCGTAACGTACGATAGTCTTTCGTTTACGAACTCTATATTCTGAACCGAATGAAGGATACTATTCTTAACGAGGAACCCTGTTCCGAAATCGTGAGACTGTTTTCCCCCGTAGTAGAAAGTGTACTTGCCCGGTGGGATGCTATCTTGACCCTCCCACCGAACTTCTTGTATCGCTAATATCTAGCTCGTACTTCTCGGTCTCGCGTACCGCCACCTGAAGAGCGCCCGTTTGGAATAATTTTCGTACGTTCCACGTTCCTATTCTAAGGTCTTTCTTAATCCTGTTCATAGGGCCCCCTGAAGCAGTGCCAGCCCGGAGATCCGAATGAGGGACTAGTTTACCTCCGGAATATTTTACCCCAGGAGAATCCATGAACCATCTGTTACTATTTCTTGACATGTTTTAGCGGTGTAGAGTTGTCAGCTCTACGACCTTGCAGTAAAGGAAGACAATCAAGATGTCGCCCTCTGTCCATCTCTGAGCCCTGCCGATGTCATTCATCCTCAGCCTCAGAGTGGTAATGGTGATGCTGCTTCGCTTAACCATGATATTTTTGTTCGGGATTATCTTCCCCTAGCCTTTGTAGATCCCTCTACTAACTGCAAGGCAGAAGTACTGGTTTTGGTCCGCCCCGGAATATTTCCGGTGCCCACCATATCTGGTCGGCATTCCCCTATCCGCCATCTGGGGTGGCGCCTGGTGGGAGACCAGTAACTCCAACCCGGATTAATGCTAGGAATACAATTTTTATTTGAAAAGCTTTCTTCTATTAAAAATACAAAGCATATAAGGTACTAAATATTTCAGAAAAAATTCAAACTACTTTTATTAATAGTAAATAATGTTTGTTTTTAATGTTCTAAACCATTTGACTTACTACACTCTGCACTCGAAATAAAAATATTTTCTTAATAAACATCTCATATGTGCATAACGTAAACTCAAAATAATTTTCTTCTCTCATTAGTAAATTGTTTCCTCGTATAGGTGTAGACCTTCTGAACCACTTCTTACATACCTTGGAGAACAGGCCAGTTAAAGGTTAGTATAAGTTGGACACAGTAAGTATCATATAACTTAGTGGCAACTGCCACATGGAGCATCACGTGTTTATCACAGTCACGGAGCGAATAATGTTACCTTCACAAAAAAATTATTAAAATATGAATGGAAACTTTCCTCGTGTTTTACATGTACATTTCTTCTAGGGTTATCACCCAGGTGAAGTCTGATCAAGATTTAGAGAAGGCCTATGATATCAACGACCTGGGAGATATGACATCTTACGTCAGCTTCATGACTAGGATATTCAGGCCGAATGCCCATTTTAATTCAAATATTACCAATGATCGTTAATTTCGTGTTAGTGTTGGTGATCGTTTTTCAGAGCGTTATTTACAGAAGAACGTCGTCCTCAAAGGACTGTGCTGAACGTAACATTCCTGGTTATTGCTGTGAATACTGATATGACTTGCATTCGCCCTACTGTGGAAGGTCTTTTATATTTTAACGACTTGACGATTGTCAGTAAATCTGCGAATATCATCCTCCCATCTAGGCAGATTCAGCTGACTCTTAACCATCTTTTTGACTAGTCACACTAGACTGGCTTTCATTTTTCACCTATAAAAACAGTCTGTATGTATTTTTGCCCTAAACGGAATTGTTTTCTGGATCCGGATTTGTTTCTAGCGAACAGACAACTCCAGTTCGTCGATGAAATACTATACTTTGGTTTAATATTTGATACTAAGTTAAATTGGCCATCTTCGACAAATTAAGATTTAATGTACCACAGCACTCAACTTGTTACGTGTTTTAAGTCATCCCACTTGGGTTACTGATCGTACATTCTTGTTGCGCTTTTTCGCGTACTTATTTTATCTAAGCTTAATTATGGTTGTAACGCTCATTCCTATGCACTTTTTTTGCCTTACATACACTGGATAGTGGTCATCATACAGGAATTTGACTCTCCACTGGCGCGTATCACGCAAGTCCTGTCAGTAGTCTTTATGTTGATACCGCCAAACTTCAGCTAGAGATTCATCAGTTGTACTATATGCTGTGCTACTTCTCTAAGATATAATCTTTAGCTGGCCATCCAGCACATAATTTAGTAGTGAACCCAGGTTTGTATGAGCGGCAAAGTCATTGTATCCGACCACTTTGCATCCAAGCGTTTGAGGTTTGGAGAATTTGAATGAAGACCGTCCAACTGTCTGGCGAATCAGTTTTAGTCTCCGTCCTACGTGGAATAATTCCCGTCCACGGATTGATATATCTTTGAAATTTTAAAGAAATCGGAGATATTTATGGTTGATTTCCAGCAACGTTATTATGAGCTGCAGAGTCAGTACCCGAATTTTATTTCTGTCTTTACAGAAGGATCCAAATCAGCTGAATATGTTGACGTTCTTATAAACGTCAAAGTCAGTCATTGTACCGCTAACGTTTATGCTCTTATACAGATTATGGATTTTACTCTTTTTTACGGCATGTATCGCATTTTTCGTTGCACAGATTCGCCCAGTGTCCTACAAACATTTTAAAATATTATAGAGAGCATCCGCTTGTGCAAGAAGTTCTCTCTAAGACACATGCCATTTGCTTTTCTGGTGATGAAGTTATCTTTTCCTGGCTACCAAGTCATGTTGGTATCAATGGTAACAAATTATCAGACAAAGCAGCTCGTGAAGCCTCCTTAGGACTCCTTTCATTCTCAGTACTTTATTCACAGCAACCAATAAAATTACTCTCTTAAGTTAAAACAAGAGTGGCTTGTCTTTCCCCTTTTTCGAATCACGTGAATGTAATAACTTTTGTTCTTCTTTTCTGATTCATTGAGTGCACAAATTAAGTTCCTTGGACAGTAAATGCAAACATATATAAGTAAATAAACTACGGAATTTGCCTACTCATATGGACGGAATAAATGTCCGAACTAGCATATACATGTCTTACGCATTCTTACAGACCCAATGTAACTTTTTACAACATTCTATCCTTTGAATATAAACAAACAAAAGTATTTTATTCTAGGCACAATGACGTGTAACGGAAGTAGATAAATTGCAGTAAATACTGAACAATACAATCCATGGCCACCTTTTTTTCATTTTATATCTTTTAAACACGTTTGAAACAGATCACTACGGTTTTCTATAGTATGGTCCCGGCTTCTCATTGTGTTTTCTGTGCAGCAGTGCATGTAATAACGTTGTGCTTTAAAAAATCAGAAAGCCCATCAATTGTACGGATAGGACAGAAGTTAGAGAAAGTAGTTGTTAAATGGACAGATTTTGAATCGTTGCAAACCTACATGATTTGTTAAAATCACTGTAGGGAGCGAACTTCGTATATTCCGATCACTCTTGCCACATAAAGTATCGAAACGAGAGACGATATAGTCTTTGTTGCTAATAATTTTGCTAGCCTCTAATTTTATTCTAAATTACTTCTTCGCACTGTCCTTTCTAAATACACTAAGTTTAGTAGAACCTGACAAAACAGTCATAAAATATGACACATGTAATCTTTTACGTTTTTCCAAGAATCCAAATAAGTAATTCATAAAAGATTATTTCAGATTCAGATTTTATTGCTATCGTTTGACATACAATAGCACATCTAGTGCAACGGTATAGAACATATCATAAACTAGAGAACATAATACAATCAAGATTACATTGCTGTTAAAATACATTGTGTGAAATAAAATACATTTGAATTGTTAAATATGCAAGTGCTACACATATTGCTTGAAATCATAGGCATAGTAAGAGATTAGAAATATGCTTATTTACAAAAATTTCATAAATGTTTCAATATTTACATGACGTTGACATAATACGAATATACTTCTGACAATGTTGAAATTATTTGATACAGTTTTAAATCGCTTTTATGCTTTGGAAACAAAGCTGAAGGTATTCATCTACTGTGTAGAAACTGTGTTTTTGCAGAACGTTCCGTGCTAATTCAATAAACCGATTAAAAGAGATAGATTGTTTTACATGCGTTGGAAGTTTATTATACACCTTAATTCCCACGTTTATTGTTGATTTGAAGAACAATGCAGTTTTATGCGAAATGACAGCTACTTTTTCTTGATTCCTTGTAACATGATCATGAACATGCACGTGTTTTTTTAAATCTCGGAAAATTCTTCCAAATTATTTTATATACTTCAAAAATATAAAAGCAATGGTCAGTCATTAATAAGAACAAACTTTGCAACAGTATCTAATAGGATTCTTAGCAATCATTTGAGTTATATTCTTTTGAAGTTTAACATTTCTTTCTAAATACCAGAATGCTATATCATATATTACTGGAGAGTGTAGTATGGCATTATAGAGGGATGTGATGGTTTCCTTATGAAGTATTGATACTAGATTTCTGATTATGTATAAAGAGGAAGAACGTTTATTGCACAGAGTGCTAAGGTGATATTCCTATCTTTTATTGTTGTCTATAAATAATCCAAGAAATCTTGCAGAGTTTGTGCATTCAGTAATATAGTTATTAAGTATCATATTAGGAAGAGACAAGTGTTTAGTTCTTGAGTGTTTGAATAGCAAGCACTTCGTTTTACATGTATTTAAGATAAGCTTATTATCAAAAAGGCGTTCTTCGAGTTGCTTGCCTGAAAAGTCAACTTTGTTTTGATGTTATTGTATAGAATAAGCCTTGACAATTATGTTCGTGTCGTCAGTGTATACAATTGTTTTTGCTTCCGCAATTCTTTTGGGTAGATCATTTATGTAAAGTAGGAAACGAACTAAGCCCAACACTAACCTTTGTAGAACTACTACTCTAATGGAACTTGATTTAGAAATAATTTTTCGAAACTTTCCCCTTTGAATGTCTTTGAACGTGATTTCAATCGCTTTAGAATTATATAAGTAACACTGTATAATCTGTAAGATGTAAAGTTACATAAAAATTAATTTATATTCCATGAATTTTAATAAGATATTTCAATTTGTTATTTATCATCTGGCAAAAGCTAATTGATAATTTGTTAAAGTAGTGATTAATAATTCTTCGTTTTCACTCATTCACCCATCAGATCGCTGGGAGTTTCTCCAATCAGTGACCGATGCAATGAAAGCCTGCATCCGAGATATTCAAAAGAAGGGCGGAACAGGTAAATTTATAACTGTTTTAAACATTTTAATCTATTATATCCCTTCCATTATAGAAATTAAGGAAGCATACAGTGAAACATATTTATTCCACTAGTATGTATAGAAAGACATACAAAATGTTCATCGTCGCAGATTTTACAATACCACCTAACAAAACGCTTCAGGTGGAAATTAATTTTTGCATGTTTTGTCTCAAGGTAGCTAGGCTCAAAGTCGCTCTTCGTTTCCCTAATAGGTAGTGCTTTAATATCAACAACAGTAGTACCGCGTATGCCGGATCCATCAATTCATATTTGTCGCTGTTTTTCTTCCTCCTATAAAATTAACTTTGTGTCACTTACGCGGTTTGATTTTGTATTTATTTATAGCATTTAGGCATCTATGGCTTACACTGGGATAGGGGGAGAAAGGATTCGGGAAGGTGTCGGCTAGGGTCTATCTTAAAGATCCCATCCCGACATTTGCCTTTGTAACTGAGGAACAATCCTGAAAAACTCAGTCAGGATTGTCCGTATCTGCGATCGAACCTACTACCTCCTGAATGCTATGCGAACACTCTACTACTGCTTCAGGGTGGCTAGGTTACTTTCGTGGTATTGTAAAATCTGCGAAAATATCCTTGTGGCTATAACAATGTATTCCATGCGAGAACATGGCAGACTCAAATTAAGTCGTCTCAATTTCAAACTTTTAGCTTGCCCTCTCCTCCAATGGATTTCTCTGTTCTTGTTTCTCCGATTTTTACTTCATTTACTTTTAATGGTTTTGATTTGCTCGATGACGTGAATCTTGTTATTTCAGAAAAGTCTTGTATCGTCAACTTGCATTAACCAATGGTATTGTCAAGTGGTAGCTAGATTATTTCATAGTAAGGTCTGTTCGTTTCCTGTACCAGGTAGTCCAACCAAGAGCATACGTACCAAATCTTAGCATTTATAAATAAAACAAGTGCAAGTGAGGTGCTCATACGTAATTCGGTAAAAGAATGCTAAAGAATTATGCCAACTCTACCATAACGTAGGATAATATCGTCAGAAGCGTATATACAAAGGTGAGGCAAACGTTTTATAATATTTACTTTCGTGCATTATCTGTGGCGTGTATGTTACGTGATCGAAGCAGTTCAACGTATATAAGGATTCCGTTGGAACGGGTCACTTTAGTATAGTTGCTGCTGTAGAAGGTTGTGGAGGATTTAGTTCTGTGTGTGAAGTGACATACAATATTAATATGTAAATTCGAGAACTTTTGCTATACGAGTTCGAACAGTACCATAACATACCATAGCAAGCAACACGAAACATGTGCAGTGCCATAGGTGAAGATGCACTCGATCACAACTCAACAACCAGATAGTTTTAAAAATAATTCTCTTTGGTTGCAAGATAGGCCAAAGACAGTGGGTTCTGAGGCAGTGGGCCAACTCACAGAGACAAATCAGACCACCAGATATCGGAAAGTAGCATGCGAGCTCAGTACCTTACCGCCCAACGTAGGTAGTCATCTTCATGACCTCGGAAGAAGCATTCATATCTTGTGCCCCCAATTTAAGTACATCGACGAGTCAAAGTATACAAGAAACTCCTCGAAACCCCACGTCCAAAAAATAAATACATGTGATTGAAACAAGATATTTTTCCGTAATCCTAACGTGTATGAACAATGGTTAAACAAAAGTCAGCTTCCGGAATCGGTCGCCAGTCAAAAGCTTTTCGAACGCAAGGTTCTGCTCTCTGTCTGGTGCAATTATGAGAGCAAATTTACTACGAGTTCATTCCGGAAGCTCAAACAATCAATGTCAAACAGTTGGAGATGTACCCCATTGTACGGCAAACAAACGCGACATTGTTTAACAGGAAACGAGTGCTTCTGCAGCAAGACAATGCAAAGCCGCACACCGCTCGAACGTTCCAGAATAAGTTACAGGAGCTTGAGGCATTCGAAGTGCTGCTACACCCAGCATATATAGTCCGGACGTTGGTCCATAGGATTATGCTTGCTTTGATCGATGGCTACTTGCTGCGATCGCAGGACTTCATCAACCAAGATGAAGTGGAAGCTGCCGTGAAAGAGCTTATTGCCTCGAAAAACTATAACCGATATTGGTTTTAGTTCGAAGAACTGGCAGGAAGATACATTCAGACGGTCCAACACGATACTCTCTAGTTTGAATGATAAGAAGCTTTCGTTCTAATTTATCGAAAAACAGAGAAAGTAAGTAACCAGAATATTGCGAAACGTTTGACTCAAACTTGTATATTGCATCTAATAACTTACTCATTAATTCAACATTTTATTGAACTAAGCTGAATTTGATTAATGGACCTAAGGCATTTTTGGCTTAGACTGGAATAGTATAAATTCAAGAATGTGTAAATAAAAGCTGCATGGGCCGAGTTTTGAAGGATCTATGCCAGCCTTAGTGTGGTATGACTAAGAAAAATCTTGGGAAAACGTCACTCAGTCTGCTCTATAACAACTGAGATGAGGAACCCCCATGAACATTAATAAACTATGAGTATCTTAAGCAATTAAATAAGATAATGCATTTTATTAATAAAAACATACTTGGAAAATATTTTGAGAATAAAATTTCAGCATTGCATTTCAGATCCCTGGGATTCAATCTTGCGAAACGAAGATTCTTTGCAGCGCTGTATTTGGGAAATAGCTGAAAGAGATATAGAAGGTAGGTTTTTCTTAAAATATTTTATGAATGTCTCTATTTCAATTTGAATACTATAGTAAAACAACTAACTCTATATGGCTTAGGGAACTCACAATCTCATTACCGTAGCAGAAAACATTCACCATTGCTTTTAATCCTGGTTATTGTAACAAACAATGAAATTAATATTTCTTTCTATTAACCAACATATTTTTTTACAGTAACTCGAAACTTCGTTCGTGTGAAAGTCACTTTTTAAGAAATTGGATCTATTTTTTACAAGTTAATAAAAAAATCTTTATTTTTCCTTCTAGATTATCATTACCCAATTGGACGAATATAGATACACTTTAAAGTTCAGACATACCGTGAAACAGTAAGTGATTTTCTCTTAAAAATAAACACTATTTTTTGACAATCTACACACCGAAAACTGTACCTTTGAATAGGCAGTAGCGAACACAAAGTTAGGTTTAGACGGGCGGGTCTTTTCCTCTCAGTTCTTGGAAGGGAAAAGATTAATAGATAAAAACGAAGGTAAAATGTGAATCCTTGTATCAGTCACTGATTCTCAAAAAATGTGGGTACATTATACCGAATACTTTTCAGAGGCAGTGACGGGCACAAGTATTCATATTTTAGCATCGAGTTTTTTTTATAAATCTGTTCTTTCCCAAGAATTGAGAGGCAAAGAACCACCCTTCTAGACCCAACCCTGGGTTCGCTACTGCCTCTCAAAAATTGTGGATACAACATTGACTTTTGTACCCACTATTCAAAGGTACACTTTTTGGCAGTGTATACAAACTTTTGACAACAAGTCAAGCGAGATTCATACATACCAATAAACAGACACTATTATTATCTCTTCTCCATTTCAGATCCCTGTGGTTTAATTTCGGCTACTGATGGAGATGGTTTTCGTTGTCACAGGATCCTGGAATATATAGAACATTACCGTATGTACCCAATAGTATTAACTTCGTAAGACAATAGAAACCCTTCCATTTTATGTAAGTTTCATAAATATGTAGGTTCATATTAATAGGTAAGTCTGGTACATATTAAGTGTTTATTGAAAATTCTACAATCATAATACGGACATTCCACGTAAAATTGAGCCTGAGGTCCAAAATTAAGATTACACTATAATTATAAAATTTTCAGTGGAACACTGCTAAGTGGGTTGCTTGGCAACGCAGGCGACCTCAGTGTCTTTGCGTTGTTTCAAATAATGTTTATGCCAAGCTTGGCTCAGCTAAGTCTAACTGAATGGAAGCAATTTGAGCATTTTTTTTTTTTTGAAGAAACTGAGCTAGTGATACTGTAGTAGTGCATCAATCAAGACGGTTCTGGCGTCTCTGAGCTAGTCTGGTCAAGATATTTTGAATGACTCTCTACACCCTCTAGTTTCTGACGGACGGACACCATGAGCGGGAATAGAAGTTCCCTTTGCTATCAATGGACCAAAGAATGAGTAATTGTAGTGTCTTAAATTCAGTAGAGGTAGTAGTATAACAGGGTATTTTTGTGTTAAACACATAAATTTTATTAACATGTAGACATTCAATATTTTATTGACATGTGATTCGGAATCTGTCACACCCGTTACAAAGAGTGTCACATCCGTTACCGCTTTAAATAAATTGTCAACTTGTCAAAATATCAATGTATTTTGTAATCACCCTCACAAACACTGACAAATAATTCAATAGAAAAATTTAGTATGTCATTATAGTTTATTCAAATCGCAGAACTTTACACAACCATGTTGCACTGTCACATAATATGTCCTGAATTTGCCACACCTGTTACAAGCAATATACGGTTTATATTTATTAGTTGTATTGTTGCACATTGATGGTATTCATGTGGTGTAAATTCAGCTTCAAGAACATTCTTTCTGGATGTGAGATTAAAATAATAAACCTATAAAAGTGTACGTGAATGTCACACTTGTTAGAATGGAATGGCTGAATATTAAGAGAGGAAAATGTTCGAAGTGTAATGTCATGATAACACATGGCGTTTCCTGGATCTATGCCAAGTGTAGAAAATCACTTACGTTATGGTGACAAAGGAAATAGGGTATTATGATGCAATTCATGTATGCGTTTTGATTTAAACCAATCCAAGAATTGTTTAGTACGTAAGAACATCGTTGCTGGTTAAAATAATTGAGGCTGCATATGTACATAACGCATAGGACTGATGATGAATACTTGGGAATGAGTTAAGGAATAAGCTATCATACAGTTACAGAATAGCTTAATGGATATCTTAGCGGTTACAAAAACGAAAACATGGACCCACCTGTGAACAATATGTGCTACAATGTTGCTCATAAGCACGAACTTTCGACAAGATGGTATTACAGAATTTTGTAACCATGTTTTCAAATATAAACATACCAGTACAAGAACAATCAGTTTCTAATTTTGATTTTAAAAAATTACGTGATATAGCCAAAAACTTTACATATATCAGTAAGAAAGCTTCTGTTAATTACATTTACTATAAGTCGTTCCACATGGGATTGCCGCTGTTTACGTGGTGGCGCTGATGTAGTCAACAGTGACTCAGTCGCCGACTGTGTGAGAGGCGACAGTGTTGCAACGTACAATATCCAAAATAACCTACACCTAGCGGCCATAGCTCAATTAGTAGAGAGTTCGCTTAGTAATCGGAAGGTCCTGGGTAGTGTTCGATTTGTTTTAAATCACGAAGGGTGGGGGATGTCCTAAAACTAGTGGGTGATTGTACGTTTCAACATACTGCATTTTTGGGTAGAAATAGATTTTATCCCGGGTTGGAATGATATTCAGAATCAACAACCGGAGATT
>JAGDQP010005352.1:0-54700 GCA_022664845.1 Lepisma saccharinum
ACCAAAGGATCACGCGTCTAAGCCATTCCTGTGAATTCATTAAAATAATGTGCTCACTTTACAAAATTGTTCTCTCATTATTAAGCATAGTTTCGTAACATTAACATGTAAGAAGTACTTACTTATTATAGGAGACTAGAATCGTGTCTCTAGTAGCATCTGTGACTCAGCAGTTCATTTAAATGTTCTTTATTCCTCATAGATGTAAGCACATTCAGCTTTCCACGCATTAATTTGTTTCATACTTCTATAATTCTAAAAAAGTCAACACAAATCGACTTGCGACCAGAGTTTCCCTGGTCGCAATTTTTTGTTTTTAAAATCCCCAGTGCGCTTAGATGACGTCATTGCAAAATTTAAGAAAGTCGATATTTAATACCCTTTTCTCGCAAACAAATTGCAAACTTTTCCTTGCGTGCACGCAAGTCGATATTTAATCGGGCCCCTGATCTTACGTAACCTCCGCTAACCCATGGTCACTAAAGATTCAAGAAAGCAACTATTAATAATAAATGTGAACAGATAGAAATGTATTTTGAAATAAAGAAACGAAAATGTAAAGGTACATAACCGAGCCTGACCTTACCGAACCTCCGTTAACGCATGGTCACTAATCTAAGGTAACCTGCGAAAAATGCAAGGAAGCAATTATTATATATATAAAAAAGTATTAACATGTATAAATGCATTTTTAAAGAAAAAAGGAAAAGAAAGTCTTGCTCCTCTCGGTATTCGAACCCGAGTTCTTTCACTCAACAAACCGATGCTTTAACCACTAGGTCCCTTGGAAACGGGGCTTTGGAAATTGTATTTACACTGAAGGAGTGTGTTTTGTTTTTTCAATTGGCTACTTACCCAAATCGCAAGCAACGCAAGCTTTCTGATTTCCAGCCCTTACTGCGGCGACTGGAGTGTAAAAGAACAAGAACACGAAGCGAAGCCTATTCTGTTTGCTGTAGTGATTCGGCAACAGTGGTCTTAAACTGAGTTGGACGTGTAGATTGTTAAGCCGGTCGTGGTAATCTTATAAGGTATGCATTATTTTTATTAAATAATATATTAATGAAGCAAAATAGCTTACGCGGAAGTATAGAAACTTGGTTTTCAATGCCTACTGTATTATTATTATGAATTAAGCTTATTGTGGAGGTAGACTTTCATGTTTGTTGTAACGCCTTTCGGCAAGGTGGCCTGAAGACCGTAAGTGCATTTCAGAAAATTCTTTGTTGTATTAAAAATATTCGTTGGTACGGCTTCAGTCAAATGTATAGAAGTGCCTGTTTGAGTTATTTGCTACGAAATCAGTGCTAAAACCTATACAGTCTACATTCGACAAAGTGTGATAAAGTATCTGGCAGCTACATACTGCAATATATCCTGTGTGAATAGTACATAATGTATAGTATGACTAAAGATACTTTCGGTGGGCAAAAGGTAAAATTTCCAGAAGAACGCAACGACGGCTAGCACTCCAAAAAGTGGTACGAAAACCCATGTGTCATTATTTCGATAGGTACATACTCGACTCGTTCGACACACAAACATGGCTTCTGCGGATGAATACTAATGGCAGCAAATACCAACTTGATTACATCAACATGAAATTATGACGGCTTATTTATTATTAATATATTAGAGGTGGGCTAAACTGTTATTTTTTAATAGCTTATAACTTAAGAGTAATTCGAAAATTAACAGTTTATAACATGATTTGCTTTCCTACGCTACGCTAACCCATGTGCCGAGGGCAGGCCATCGGCTCGAAGGTACCGGGTTCGAGTCCCGGCAGTGGCATGGGTGTGGGTTTTTAACAGCTAAGGGTCATTCCACGTCAATTCAGCCAATATTCTGATGATCTGAACCCGACCATCTGAAAGTTGTATAAAAATTTGAATGTTGGTAGAAATTTTATTATTGATTTCAAAACTGCAAACCGTTTCAAAATCCGTGTACGAGTTTCGGAAGTTTTGAATTTGGGCTCGATTTGCGTAAAAGCAGTCGCGAATGGCGTTTAAGAGATACAAACATATATGGAACTTCTTTTGTAGTTGACATTTCTTGTAATGAAATTAGCTTTCAAATGAAATATAAATAGTGCTGCCATTCATTCACCATGATGGGCAAGAACCAAAAAAATAAATAAAGAAAAATGTCCACATCTGTAAGCACATTCGTTATAACTTGTAAGCCGATGCTCGGATTTTGAGGATTTCTTTTTTGTTTGAATCTTAAGGTGTAGTTTCATTTGTGCCGTTGGCGCATACGAAGATCGCATGCAACTACTGCACGCACCACTGGATTGACACGTTGAAGGGAAATCAGTGAAGGCGGTTTGGTTTGCGCGTTGTACCTATGGTGTCGCTAGCAACTGTTGCAACGACTCCTTCGGAGAGCAGTCAAGCTGCTGCAGTCTCAAGCGTTGCATGGTATTATGCACAGTTTACATTCGTGTTTTCATTGAATCTTGAGTATTTTGTGCCAAATATGAACTTCAACAGAGATGAGGATTGAAAGCTACGTCAAGAATTGGACGAAAAATGATATGAAATTGTTGGTAAACACCGAAAGAAAGTGAATACATGCAAACCTGTAGGACGTTTGGTCTTCAATAGATGGCAATGTAGTATACAAGCAAATTGAAGTAACACTATTGTTTTAAATTGAATGAAAGTTGAGTTTAATTTAAAGAGTGTTTTATATTATTATTATAGTTGTTTGTAATCACGTCTAAAATTTTGTTACCGTAAGAAATATTGTTTACAGAAAGATCTTAAACTTGTACTGCGCGAAAAGTAACTCTTATGAATGTATCAAGCATAGTAGGGCGTCGCGCACGCGTAAGCGCATAAACGATACTAACACACTGCATACTTCCGTCGCTCGCGTTCGCTGAATGCGATCTTCGTATGCGCCAATCGCATAAACGAAACTGCACCTTTAGGTTCACAAGCCATCAACAGAAAAAAAAAAAGGATGGGATCTCCTTAGGATCGCATAAAAAAATAATTTCTTTTCCCTACAAATGTACAGGGTACCCCAGTTTAATCCAAGCACTGAAAGAAAATACAAAAAGTGTGCAGTAGAACATGCAGTAGAGGTAGCGATGACAACCTTCCATGCACAATGGAGTTAAGGCACGTGCACAGTGTTGCCACTTCAACACAAACTTATATTTTTTCAAATGGGATGAAGGTGATAGTATGAGTTATGATAAAACAAAAAAGCTTATATGAAAATGATTCGAATTTGCTTCGTTTTGGAGAGTGATTCCAACTTGGAGTCCAAAATTAGCGCCTAACAATGGGAAGAAGATGAAAAATTCTCAAAACGACACCTTGAATGAATTCTTTTTGGTGGAAATTTGTTTTCACAACATGTTGGATATCAGGATTGAAAATACGATTATTTTTTTATTTATTTTAAGGCATTTTGGTAACTGGCTCATGCCGTATGGATGATAATGGAATGAAAGTGGAAGGAAACGGAAGCACCCCGAGAAAACTCACGCACACGGAGTTTGTCCATCACAAAGCCCACATGGCACGAGCAGGGATCGATCCGACGACCCCTAGCACCAGGGGTGAGCGCTCTACCAACTGAGCTAACGTGGCTCGAACATACAATGTTTTTCAGTGTTGCCAACTCGGTATAACGTTTAAATTTTCCCTATAGCACTACGTTGTATTATTACATATTTAATATCCTCTTGGAATGATAAACAACATACGTAAAGCAAATGTCATAGTGTTGCAAACTGTGGATAAAGCAGAAACCTTTTCGAGATCTTATACAAACAACGTAATTTCCGGAGATATTTCATCCACAGTTTGCAACACTGCTATATGTGCTTTACATATGTTGTTGATCATCCCAAGAGGATACCAAATACCTGATAATACAACGTAATGCCATTTTGAAAATTTAAACGATTTACCATGTTGGCGACAATCGTATTTTCAATCCTGATATCTAACATGTTGTAAATACGAATTTCCACCAAAAACTAAATAAAAAAAAATCATTTAATGCGTCGTTAGTGATTTATTCATGCGTCGATGAGAATTATTCGTTTTCTTCCCATTGTTAGACGTTGATTTTGGACTCCAAGTTGGAATCACTGTATCTCCAAAACGAAACCGAATTCAAACCATTTTCATATAAGCTTTTTTGTTTATCATGACTCATACTGTCATCTCCGAAAGTATTGAACCTTCATCTCATTTGGACAAAATATAAGTTTGTGTTGAAGTGGCAACACTGTGCATGGAAGGCTGTCCCTCTACCTCTGTCGGTACATGTTCCACTGCACACTTTTTCTATTTTCTTTATCACCTTTATCGAGATGTGCAAGAAGGGAAAGTCGCGTAACTGAATCATCAGAAACGAAAGTTCACCCCTCTGTGGAACTAGCGCCGTAGAATTGATGACACGAAAATTTGAACAACGTTTTGAGTCATGTAAGTTTGAAATGAGAAAGAACGGATGGTACGTCGGACTATTCAGCAGCTTCTATAAATACCTGACAACAGAAAGTGTTGCAAAAAATCATGTCATTATTCCGTTAAATGCGCACTTCAGTGATCAACAGAACAACCATGGCGGCATACGGGGGAATGCTATTGATGCAAGTTTGTGTTCTGAGTGACACGGAATATGCTACATAAATCACTGATACAATGTTAAAGGAACGAAGACGGGTTGTAGATATCGGACTCCGTGTCAAAAGTGACTATTTGAGATTTTGATGTTAACATGATGATTGATGTCCTGTATCAACTGGTACATGATTATAAATGACGAAAATGGTCTATCAATTGTAAATAATGGAAATTCCTTTGGGGAGCTAATGCAAGAGACAATAATAATTATACAAACATGGAAATCTCGCTTTATTCAAATTGTCGCGTGCCCCCTTTTGGCACGGAGCTTCTGTGTGTGTTTGTATTAAACGCGATACACATTACTATATAATCCTCATTCTGTGTGTTCTCCTCCCAAACACGCAAACGGCTAAGTAGTTTCAAACACTTGTCGTTTTAGTTTTTACTATCATTTACTTCCATAACTCGGAACTTTGTTGTATTCTGAGTTTGAAGAGTTCCACACAGCGTTTTAAATGTTACATTTTCCCCTGTAGATTTTACATCTTTTTGCGGGTCATAAAGTAAACCTAACATTTTTTTTAACGGTTTTTCGCTTGTTTTACAATTTGTCGGTGATTCTTGTAGCAAAATACGTGTTATTTATTACACGAGGTGACGGCATTGGTATTTCTCCCTATGCTGTCATATCTGCGTATGGTGAACAGTCCAAGTATGTATATAACTATATAATGGCACGTGCATTTTCGTAACATTTTTTGGATTGCTGGCTGTCTTAGGCGTGTATAGAAGTGCCTGTGGGAATTATTTGCAAGGGAAAATGTGACGTAGAGAGCGTACCGTACGTCTTAATGGTAAGGTGTTATTCGCTCGATTTGCTTCCCAAGGTTTATATATATGATTTTCTGGTATTTGGTCTGCAGAATCAGGGAAAAAATCAGTGCCAGATTTTCCGCTTTCGTTCTCACGTAGTTTTTCAATATGGCGGACTCAAAATTTCACGGGACCTGTACAGTCCAATGTAAGCACTTTTAATTCCTGTCTTTAATCCCCAAAATAAACACAAGAGAGGTGTAAATATACTCTCATAATTATTCTTAAGGTCCTGCAACACTTTTCTGTATATTTCGGAGTGTGAGATGAGGCATGGAGCCCGCAACTTCCGTTCACCCCAATCGTAGATTCTATGTTCTTTTTAAGAGTGACTCGTGGAGTGGTGCCGACCGTTTTAGTCTAGTGGTCTGAGGTACCAGGCAGTCATCTCCAAGATTCTGGGTTTTAATCTCGACTGGGGCATGGTGGTGTGTGGATTTTCGAAGTCATTAAGTTACTACAATGGCCCAGAAATAGAAAGTTTACCGAAGTTTTTTATAATGGATTGACATCAGCTTAATATCCCGTTTGTATATACGAGCTTTCTATCCGTGTGGCTGTTAGTTTGCCGTATTTGCTTACTATTTAGAAGAAGAAGTCCTTATTTGTTTTAATGAATATTTGGTTGTGCACACAGTATGTACAGGGGTTGGACAAAAAATCTAAAAACACGTCATACAGGACACGTAAGTGTGGCCCGCCACTGTACACCACGTGTTGCGGTTGCCGATCGTGTTTTGTTTTCAGTGTGTCATGTGGACCTTCCTCTTCCGTCAGCAGTACCCAGTTCACCTGTGAGTGTCGTGGTGTGCAAGTGGTGCAGTACAATGGGCGACCTGAGACTTCCAAAGAGGCATGATCGTTGGTGCCCGTCTCATTGGAGCTTCAGTGACAACAGTGGCGACCATTGTGGGGGTATCGACAGGCACTATGTCCAATGTCACGGGGGCATACACAATGCATGGGCAAACAACGTCTGCAAAGCACAACAGTGGTCGAAAGACAATCCTGTCCGATAGGGACAGGAGGGCATTAAAACGGAGTGTAGCAGCTAAAAAGCAGACCACTGCAATGAAAATTACGTCTGAACTCAATTCCGGCCTACAGAAAACGGTTTCATCAAAAACAGTGCGACGGGAACTTCATAAAATGAAAATTCATGGCAGGGTCGCGATCGCCAAACCTTTGGTCACAGCAGTAAATGCGAAGCGGCGTATCCAGTGGTGCAAGGACCACAAGGAGTGCACGCTTGATCAGTGGAAACACGTAATGTATTCCGATGAATCGACCTACACCTTGTTTCCAACAACCGGTCGTGTTTACGTATGGAGAACACCGTCGCAGGCCTATAATCCAGACTGTCTGCGCCCAACTGTAAAGCATGGGGGTGGTTCTGTTACAGTATAGGCAGTGATATCGCGGTTTTCTGCAGGTCCCATCATAGCCCTGCATGGAATGATGAATGCTAAGGCGTATGAGGCCATTTTGGGGGACCAGGTTCTACCCATGGCCCACACATTGTTCCCGGATGGTGATGGCATCTACCAAGATGATTTGGCACCCTGTCACGCTGCAAAAACGGCGCAGTCATGGTTTGAGGAGCATAACCGGGAGCTATCACACCTCCCCTGGGTCCCACAATCACCAGATCTGAACATCATTGAGCCATTGTGGTCTGTGTTAGAAAGGCGTGTTCGGTCTCATTACTCTCCACCATCATCCCTTAAGGAACTGGAGCTGTATACGTCCATTCCACGTCGGATCCAAGCTGTTTTGGACGCAAAAGGAGGCCCCACACCATACTAGGTATGATTTTCAAACGTTTTAGATTTTTTTGTCCAACCCCTGTATATATCTCGCACCAACCGTTAGATTACTCTGTAGGAGACTATATAACAGACCACTTTCGTCTGTTTTTAGATGGATGCGTACACTTTTCACTTAGTGGTTTGCAGTGAGTCTATTTATAGATTTTATCACGAGTTTTTACGTTACTAGGGTCTCCCTCCCGCTTATGTCACGGTTTTGTGGCTTGACCTTAGATACCCCAGTCACGAGCAGGTTGCAGCTTTCCCCTCTCCTAGGTCGTGAGGCTTTTGGTTTCGTTCTTTCTGTTTCCCTTAATGAATTAGAACTCATCTGAACTCTATAACGCCGTTCGTCAATTGATTAACGTGGTGCTTTTTATTTCCTGTTTCCTTCCACAACCTTTTATCCCGTAGTTTTACTCAGATTTGGTCCTCAAAGCGGCCGTTTCCAAGTTCGTCAACTTACTTTTGCTCGTCGTGGCTCAGACAGTAACGCGTCTGACTACGAATCGGACGGCCCGGGTTCAAATCCCGGTCAGGACGCTGGAGGATTTTCTCGCAGTGTTCCCATGCCAGAGTACTCCTGGGCACCTTGGGAAGGTAAAGGCGGTCGGACATGGAACTGACCACCCCATCTCACATTGTACCATAGATCGAGAATATGTGGAGCGCTACCACCATAACCCCCATGCGCCGTTCACGCTGGTGTCTACCCATCTGGAATAGTCAGGGTACTGGTATTTTATAAATCTGGTAAACTCAGGGAAATATATAATTTATGAGGTTGACCTGTCCACAGTTCGTCAGAGCAATAAGTCAGCTAGGCGGAGGTCGTGGGTTTGATTCCCACTGCTGACCGGTTTTTTCAATGTTGAAATCCTTTATTTTAAAGATTTTTTTTTTTACTTGTGTAATACCAGTAATGTGCAAGATGTTTGGACTGGGTGGTGGTGGGATTAAAAACATGTCATTGGGTATTATTTACATTTTCCACTATACTAAGAACTCAGGAAATTTGAAGAAAATCATCATGGACAACCGAGAATACTGAGGGAATTTCAAGTCACAAAATTAGTTGACACCATGTTTGCTAGTTTGAAAAATTACGATATTTTCAGTGTTAGCTAATATTAATATGTATAAAAAAGACCTATCCGGTAAGTTAGTTGTTAAAAATTACAAGCTAAATTTACATTAATTTTTTCTAAAGATCGCTACTCCCAGAACCACCTTATGGACGGGTGAAGGTGAGTTTTAAAAATACAAGTTGACGAAGAAAGGGAAGGAAAAATAAAAGGACAAGATTATAAATGATAAGTTTTTCCGTGGAAGTATCCCCTACCTCTAGACCCGATCCTGAGCATGTCTCGGTTTTATTGAACAAAAAGATGGCAGCACTAGTGAGTTGAATAATTGAGAAACGTGTGTGAAACAGTCCAGACGAAATACAATTGAGGCACAGCGCTGCAACCATTTAACATGAAAGGACATAGCTGCAGTAGAAAACAACTAAAGAACGTACATCCATGGATGATTGAGAAACTGCTACATTTGCTAGTGATCAAATGATTTGCTAAAATGGGGGGAAACTGATATTATATTTCGTTTTGGTTGGGAAGATCGAGACGTCGCACAGTGTGCTATTTTGACGATCTAGGAGGACAAAATCCATTTTGGCAAAGTATCAATATACAGAAAACTGCCCATTATTCCAATAGAAGGATAACCATAGTTAATGAAAATGATACTGTTGGCTGTCTGTTCGGGAACCGAGCCGAGAGAGAAGCCCGAACGTGTCCGAAAACACGCTCAGCGGTTCTGCATTGCGCGCTAGGAAATCAGTGACATGACTTCGCTTGCCCAGTGTGGAACGCACAAGTCGCGTAGCAGCAGTTGGAAGTGGGTATATACTGGTGGTTGCATTGCGTCTCTTGTGCAGTGTAGTGGTGCGTTGTAAAACATTCGGCTTGTCCGTAAGAGAGGTACGCACAACTGTGATTATTGGACGCAAAATGAAATTTAAATATAAAAAAGAACTGTGTGTTAGTACAGTATTCCGCATTATTCCAGAATTACAGTGCAAACAAATCAAAGGTGGAACATCAGACTTGTGAAAACTGAAAAGTGTGTTTGCGCGGTGAAAGGATTATCCCGTGGAAGTACAATGATGCTGCAAATTCCCTATCACGTTATTTGAGATATGGATAAAGAATTCAAGTGCGACAAGATGTAATGCCTTGCTGACACATTTTAAGCAATCGGTTGGCCGCTGGCTAATATCTGATGATGCCTTATCACATATTAAGGCGTTACTTAGGACCTTTACTCACAAACTGGAAGTGAGGTGGAAGACAGCAGCCAGAAATCGCGATCGGTTTCTGCAAAATAATTCCTCCTGGCTTAAAGGAAGTCTTGAAGTGCATTACGTCATGACATCGCAACCTTGTACATCCCAAGGTCATGTTGGTAGGCCTCACAAGTCCTTCAGTGACTGCAGCCGGAAGTCAAAGAAACGTAAAGTGAAGAGTCTAGTTGAAGAAACAAGCCAAGTGGAGCTGTCGTTTGCATGGAACTGAAAATGAGACAAGACAGAAAGAGGGATTCTGTTGCAATTGTGAGTGAACTTTTAAGTGCCTCTCCCCAGAGAGGAACTAGGATGAAAATGTCCCGTCAATCGGTCTTCGGGGTCTAAGATCACCTGAACTCTCTCCAGAGCAAGCTCTTGCTTTACTGGTGGACGCAAATCTCTCAACTCACCAGTACAAGATTATGCGCGACAAGGCCAAAATGTTGAAGAGTAGGATGTATCCATCATATAATAAAGTAAAAGCTTCCAAAGAGAAATATTATCCTCCAGGAATATTTGTGACAAACGTTTCTGCAGAGGTTTCCTTACAATCAATGTTAGAACACACGATCAACAGATTAGTAGATGTACAGAAAGAGGTTTTAATTCATGCCGACTTACCTGTAAACAGTGTATTGGAACTTGTAAGGAAGTGAGGTTGTGATGGAGCTGAACAAACCAGATATAAACAAAGGTTTTCCGAAGAACATCAAACTGATGAAAGCCTTTTTTTTTTTTTTTTTTTTTTTTTTTTATTTCCATGGTGCCCATCCAATTTAGTACAGAAGATTGCAAAGTCTTGTGGATCAACCTTGTGCCCTCATCAACACGACTCTGCCAACCTATCAAGTTTGTTTTTGCTAAAGGGACAACCGAAGTAGTAACTGGAGAAGTAAGGCAAATACAGGATCAAGTAACTAAACTGACACCTATTAAGGTACATGTCTATCATTGTGATATATTTGTGAAGCCTACACTAATATTTTGCATGATAGACGGTAAGGTGTGCAATGCAGTTTCAGCGTGTGCTTGTACTCATACTTGTTATTTATGTGGAGCGAGGCCGAGTGAAATGAATGATCCGTTTGGCCTGTCTCCTCTGTATTCTGGGATACTCTTCTTTGAATGCATATTTCATGTAGACTTGATATGAAAAGTTGGCAGGCAAGAGGTCCCGAAGTGAAACGCATTGTTGCTCAAAAAAAGAAACAGGTGCAAGATGATTTTAGAAGAGATCTTGGTTTACTTGTTGACTTCCCAAGACAACAAACAGGAAACACGAATGACGGCAACACTCTCGCAAATTTTTCAGACATGAGGAACTATCTGCAAAAATAACTAGTGTTGGTATTGCTATCATCAAACGTTTTCATGTCATCTTGGAGGTATTAAACTCTGGATTCCAGATCAATACTGACAAATTTGAGCAATACGCTCAGATCACGAGGGAATTGTATGTGCAGCACTACTCTTGGTACCCAATGCCTGTCCATGTACAGAAAGTTCGGTTCCACGGAAAGGATATCCTCTCTTCTATCCTCCCTATTGGCCAGCTCTCGGAGGACATACAGGAGGCCAGACATAAACATCACAGGAAATTCAGGGAACTCTTTACGAGGAAAACGTCAAGAATACTTATCTGTTCCACAGACTTCTCATTACCTCTGATCCAGTCATTGGCAGTTTCCAATATCCCCCCAAAACAAAACACAATCGTATCGAAGGAGAGGTGCTCGCTTTATTGGCGGAGCCTGCGTCGCACCTTTCCAACGAACATCAGACTTCGTCAGATGACTCATCGGCCAACGAACTCGGCAGCAGTTCAAAGTGTGAATGAATACACCAAGTTGGCAGTTCTTTATACTTTATGCTTTTGTATTCCAAATCAATGATGCGTCACTGCTTTGTGTCCAACTCCAATGTGGACTACTGTTTGCTACAGTGCGATTTTTGATTTGTTTGTTTTTCTTATTTTTTTTGGTTCTTTTTCGTTTGTCTTCGTGTGAGCAACACTTTCGTTTTTTTTATTTCATGTGTTTCTACAAACGTTCTTGTGGCCTTGTATTTGATATTACTGCAATTTTCTGTGAACCAATATAGGTTTACTGACATGTTTTCACTCTTTTCTATTACTCTACCCTACAATCTTACATTCTGTTACTTTTCTGTGCTAGATTCTTCATATATTCATTTTGTCCTTCTAGATTGCCAAAATAGCACACTGTGCGTCGTTGGAATTACAGTATTAGAAGCGATGTTCCGAGAGGAAGATGTTCGTGTTAAAAAATGACTTGACCTTACCCAACATAGAATCCAAATACGAACGTTTGTTACTGCGGTAATGAACTTGCGAGTTCGGTAAGCCATAGAGTGAGTGAATTAGTAGAAAACAAATTAAAAAGGATTCTGTTACTTTTGAGGTGGGTCCAAGCATGGAATTTTATGGGGGAAGCGACACTGAACTGTCAACATACAGGACACGATGAACTTTGCAGTTATTGAGTTGACAGCTTAAGTAGTGCTGGAGCATCACCGATCAAGAGTAAAAGAAGAAACATATTAGAAGATGAAAGAAACAAATTGTATCGGAACAAAAATCTCGACGGTCCAGACAGACTAGAGAAGGGTGGCAAGTATATGTCCACAGAAATAACACCAGCCCCTGCGTTACTGGTTTACCACACAGAAGCTACAGCCAGATGTGAACTACTGGGCGAGTGAGAGACTTTCAGACACGTCCGAATTTGCCATTAAGCATGTTTAGTGCAAGAAGGGTTTTAAAGCCATACTTTTTTTTTTTCACTCCCGCTCCCAAAGTCATCCCAAAATGAAACTTACATTCAGCTATGTAATATACTTTATTCCGTAAAAAAAACTTATATCATCATAATAATCAGTAGTTTTCTCTCCACTGCTGGCTGAAGGCCTCCCCGTTTTCTTTCTACGTATCTCGGTCTGCTGCTATCCTCGTCCATGTAGCTCCTGAAAAACGCTTGATTTCATCTACCCATCTTGCATTTGGACGTCGTCTCGGTCGTTTCTTTTCTCTAGGAATCCATTGTAGTACAGTCGTCGTCCATCTTCTATCTGTACGTCTAGCTGTGACCGGCGCATCTCCACTTCATCTTCATTGCAGTCGTGATTATATCTTCTACCTTTGTTTGTGAACATACTCATCAATTATGCCTATTGTCTCTCCGCTAATCTTTTTCCTTCTTTGCAGTATGTTGATTGTACATTACTTTTGTTATACTTAAATTAATTTTCAAACCTATTTTCGAACTTACATTACACAGCTCTTCCATATTGGTTTGCAGTCCTTCTGCACTTCAACTATATATATATTCAAGATCAAAGTTTATATCACGTGATTGTGAAATGAAAAATGCAATATTTTTTCTATTACAGTATTTTTTATCAAAACTATGTATCCTTAGCTTCATAACGAGCCCAAGACGACTGTTCACAGTTAGATTTTTTGTTGACCTTGTACGCAAATTTTTGGGTATTTCTCGTGTTGGCAACCCTGCTGTATTAATACCGTGTATCACTGAGGGCTATTTTTTTTACATACATAACTGTATATTCTAATGGGATGTGGATCATTAGGTCAGTATGTTGACTACAATGTAAACAAACAACAAACATTACATATGCTAACTAAGCGTCCATAAAAGGCAGACGACACCAACACAAAGCGGTAAGACTTGGAATTACTAAAAAATACGCCCACAAAAAGGGATATAAAAGGCCAGTCAGTCACCTTAGAAGTTGTCACTTCTTCGCTCCGAAAAGTGTTCACCTCTACCTACCTGACTTGGACTGGAGTCAGGACTCTGTCCTAATCCCTGACTTGCACTGGAGTCGGTATACCTTGCTAACTTAGACTGGAGTTAGTATCCATTCTCTAAACAATCTCCTTTCCTAACGACCTAAGTCGAATCGAGCGCTACAAAAGAGGTGAACCACTAGTTTGATCATTACAGAGCCCGCGTTCGGGACGCTCATATTATTGACTATCGTAAATTGTATGTTATATATATAATATTGGAACTTTTATAATAAACAGGTGTCGGTAAAAACGTCTATAAATGTTTGCTCTATTTATTTATTAAATAAACCACTATAATAAACGATCTTTGGTCAAAAGGACCAGATTTATGTCATATATTTTAAAGACTGTGCTATCACGTCATATACGATCCTGTTGCTACGTTACGAAGTAACAACCAAATTAATCATCACCAAATCATTACTAGGTGGATCGCCAGATTACTAGCAACAACAGATCATTACGATATCATCCCACCAATGTTCGTGGGAATCAGATGTGGTCGGTTTGGAAACTATGACGTGACTGCTTATATTTTAGTGGGGCGCTTTTTCTTTCTATTGTTGCGTAGCAACAAAGAATAGACTGAAAGCCGTTTATGTGTGATTTCAACGCATATTTTTTTCAGCTAAGTAGTACTCGACAAAATTAATTTTAGTTGAATTTAAAGTTCATGGTAGAAGTAAACAATGTGGTATGAGAAAAGTGTAGGGTCTCATTGCTGTTAAAAGTAAGATAAAAAATTGGTCAGTTGTATTTTGTATGGACAAAGCGACCGTGGCCCAGTGGTAGAGCGTCGGCTTTCAGGTCAGTGGTAATGGAATTAGACAAAGAGAAGAAATGGGACTATTCATCAGTTATTCATTGATTTTAAGAAAGCATATGACCTCCAAAAGGTAAAACTATACAATATCCTGGTACAATTTAGAATTCCGAAAAAACTTGTTTAGCTAGAGAGGATGTGTCTCAGCGACCACATAGCAGAGTACAGATAGATAATAATATGTCAAATAATTTCAGATTCGCAACGAATTGAAACAGGGTGTCCTTGTCACCATTACTGTTTAGCTTTGCGTTAGAATATGCGATTCAGAAAATAAAAGAGGACAAAAAGGGACTTGAATCAACTGTTCGTTTATGCGGATGATGTAGATTTAATAGAGACGATATAGATGCACTACAAAATAACACCGATATCTTAGTAGAAGCGTGCAATGAGATAGGTCTACAGGTGAACATGGAGAAAGCAAAATACATGATAACAAGCCGAAACACAAGGAATGAAAGAAAGAAATACATAAGAATTAACAATGAGAGCATAGAAAAAGTAAACAAATTTAAATACTTGGGAACATATGTAACAATCAAAAACGAGATAACGGAAAAAATAAAAGGTCGCAACCCATGTATTCAGTCCAGAAACTCCTAACCTTGCGATTAATATGAAGGAAGTTGAAATTGAAAATATAAGAACGGATATTCTGCCGGTAATACTTTACGGTTGCGAAAGTTGGAATGTGACCCTAGCAGATGAACATAAATTACGTGTGTTTAAATATAAGGTCTTGAGAAAAATATACGGGGCGAGATAACTGGGGAATGGAGGAGACTGCATAATAAATGTCACGGACTGTATGACTCACCCGATGTTGTTAGAATAATGAAATCGCGACGACTAAGGTGGGCAGGCCATGTAGCTAGGATGGTGGGAAACGAAGATTATATTCCATCGTGGTTGGTAAGTCGGGGGAAGAGACCATTGGGAAGACCGAGACGACGTTGAGAGGACAATATTAGAAGGAATCTTCGAGAAGTAGGTGTTTGTGATGATAACTGCCTTGATCTTGCTTAGGATAACTTTCGTTATTACGGCGATGAACTTGTGAGTCCCGTAAGCAAAAGAGTAAGTATTTTGTACGGGCCATTTTAGCAACCTTGGCTTCGGCCGGTAACCATTAAATGAGTGCAGTGCGTATTGGATCCCCCTCCCCCCCCCTCCGAGGGCTCAAACTTAGAGAATGTTGAGCTCTCATGAGCAATTTTTTGTATATTAAAGAATTAAGTGTCACACCTTGTCCGAAAACCGCCAGTGAACACTGGCAATACTGATGCGTATATTGATTTTGCAGCTCGTGCGAGAAATCTGCTCGTGCCATGTGGACTTCGTGATGGACAAATACATTCTTCGTGGGTTTTCTCGGGGTTCTCCCCTTTTTATCCTACTTTCTTCATTCCACCAATCATCCCATTATTATCCATCCGACCTAAGCGAAAATTGCCTAAAGGCCCTAGAAATTAAATTCATATTGATACAGATTTTAAACCTTAAAAGATTGAGTACAAGACTACTTTGATAGTGAAAGTATATTACGGAGCTTCCTTAACTATTTTCCGTTTTCTTTTTCTGCGTCCTTCCACATACATAAAGCATTCTCACTAAGTTCTGTGACTAGCGTGCGGTAGTAGTCATGGATTAATGCTTATCCTAACCTAAGCGTAACCATAAAGCACAAAAAGTAGAAATTTGAAGGTGAAGCCTTATATTTGATACTTTTTGCTATTTGGTGATACATTTACTTCAGTGTTATTTGTATTATTTCGGATGAGTAGAATGCAGAATGTGATGGTAAATCAAGGAGGACCATGAGTGCAAGGGCACATGGTTCATAGGCGTATGCGTGCCCTTGCATACACGTCATTCCTTACTTCTGCATTGCGCATATCCGAAATAATACAAATATAATTTAAGTTCAGTTTAGGTCAGTCAGCTATTGAGCCATATTTTGCCATATGTACGTCTTTATATTCTTAGAAATAATTTACACAACCACCTAACAATAGCCAGTAATCCAAAAGGTTATGAAAAGCGATGTGTCATTGTTATTTTGTTAAGTACGCACTTGAGATGATAAACCGATACAAACATAGCTGTATGCTGAGGAGTACTAATTGCGCCACTTCATGCTATGAATGAAACTAATTTTGCTACAAAAATCACGAGCAAAATGCCGGGATTTTGAAGACGGGTGGTTACTTTTCACTCCATGTGGTGTTTTAACATTTCACTTCATGTGCTCGCCCCAACGCGCGAGCAGCCAAATAGCCATTTTGCTCTCGTTTCACACTTCCACACACATTGGAAATATTCCCTTTCTCCTGTAAATGTTATATTTTTGGATCACCTAACTTGAACTTTACCCGCTAATATCAACGCTGGAAGTATATTCAACATCATATAAACAGAAGTAGCTATATATAGAAAGAAAACCGTGCTAAATATTGATCATCTTGCAACCAAGAGAATATTATTGTAAGGATTTAGGTTCTCTATTTAAGTAAAAATTCGGAGCACTCGCTATTATTAGTAAGATGCAGGAATCATTCATCACACATTACCGGAGATCTATCGCTATCATCTAGTTAGTACATCCCACACAATCTTACCGTGGTAAACTCTTTTGTTTATACGTGAAAATATACGCATAAGAACTGCATTTCATGTAATGCAATGAATTCGGCTGTCACAAAGTGTAACGCTATACTGCTAGGTTTAAAGTGTGACTCGCAAGTGTCTAATTTTAGACATCACTAGCGCTTGAAATTAGTTTCAGAATAGCATCTTACCTGATCATCTCAATAAAACAAAAATAAGCATGCAGTGGACCATACATTAAAAGCTGTCGTATTTTGTGCACGGTCCTATAGTGTAAGCATAAAACAATGTTGCTCTCGTAAGAATTAAGCCATCGGTAAAAGGAAAACACACAATCGAAGTGCAGTGTAATTTATTAACACACACAATCGCATACATATGTAACAATATTAGATACCTTGTGATTCTTGTTTGCTTCGGTTTGTTTATTTCTACACAGTTTTCAAAATTTTCAATTTCATTTATTGCGTGAACTTCAGTTCTGGTTAAAAAAAAATCACAAACTTTTTTGGTCTTACGAAACATTGACTAGTATAAAAGAGGGTTTTAGAGTAAACGTGTGCACACAAAAGGGATGGACAGTCCTACGGGATTTAGCAGAGGGTGAAAGCTGCATATAAAAAATGAACCCCCTCGACGACTGTCTCTGGATAGCTGTAACCCAGTTAAAATTGCATTCTTCAGTTTGCTATTTGACTATCACTAAAGTGTCGTAAAGTAAGTGTTTGAGCTGTTTGATTACACGAATATTTCTTTCCCTTTTGAATTGGTGAAATCGTGACTTCGAATTATCCAAATGAAAGTTTCGAAACTTCGAATTGCACATGAATTTTAAACATTGATTTGAATGGGAAATTCAACGGGAATAAAGTTCTATTCGAACTATTCCAAGTTCGAATTACAGAATCCACTTGATATATTTTGTGAGAAGGAATTATTTAAAAATTATGAAGCAATTAATATCAGTGGTATTGAAAAAATATCCAATTCTCATGTTAGGTAGTGTTGGCCCTAATGTGAATAAGAGCCGGTAGATGGACAAACAAGTAAAAGAAGATGGATCTTCAGATATTCTGCAAATTAGAGACTTGCAGTTTACATGTGGTTCACAATTCGTTTGGAGCTGGGTTGAAATTGGAACATTTTTGTGATCTTGTAGACATGTTGGAAGACCTACAGCCTTGGTTTCACAGAGAAGATTTAAAAACATTGGCAGCAGGAGGAGGACATTTGCTTTGTTAAGTCTGTAATCGATGGTTGTCAGTTGTGGCCAGCGCTGACAATGTATTTCTTGAATTCTCTGCCCAAACAATGAGCGATTAATGTAGTATAGATGTGTACTGGAGCAGAGCTCTGCAGCTTCAAAATAACATAAAGCAACCCAAGCACCTTACCCTTAGTGAACTTCGTAGAGCGTATTAAACCTTTCACATAGACAGCCATAAGATGAACGTGGGTTTCCCGTAAGGGTCATTCCACAGAATTTCGACAAGTGGTGGTCACTCGACTATTTTTGTTTTCCTTCATATTTGGTACATTGAATACATATACAAGCGAAGTTGAAAATATTTTTTAAAAAAAAAAAAAAAAAAAAAATGTTCATAGTTTAGGATATACTGGATGTTCAAAAATGAGATTCTGCAAAATTTTGTTGAATACAGCGGATCATAAAGTTACACACATTTCACAAACCAGTTGAGATATTTGAATAATTCAAAAATATTGAAATATAGCCACCTCAGAGAATATTTAAAGCTATGTCTTTAAGTTCTAGTCTTTAAACGGCTATCGGACAGCGTGGTTTAACCAGTTGTAAAATATAGGTGAAATTCTCATTTTTAGATTTTTCATAATTGAATGAAAAAAAATAACAAGTCGTTTACTTTGTTATTATTATCTACTATTGTCACTGTAATGACAGAAAAAAAAACTTACTTCCTATGTCATTTCCTTTTATTAATATCGAGACTTTAATTTGTGAGAGGTTGTAAGTCAAGGAGGATGGAGTACAGGAACAAAATTTCGCATAGGAGTTCCTTTGCTTATATTCTAAAATCCCTGAAAGCTTCTAGGGATGTACCGATACCGAAACTTCTGGACACATATCCTATATATTATAAGACTTTTTCAAAATAATGAATTTATCAACATTGTAATAATATACACGGTGTCCATAAAGTCCGTTGCCACCCCGTGTATCTTCAAACCGACTGGGAATATAAGAAAACGCAAAGACACGTCCTTCATTATTTTAAGTGGCTAACATTATTAGCTATAAAGGTCCACTCCGTGTCCGCTAGGAGGAAGAAACGGAGGACAGGGTCTACGTGAAAATGTCAAATGACAAAAGTGGTCCAGTGATACCTAGTGTCAACGGGTTTGATACAAGAAATAATTTGGGGAAACCTTAAAATTTTAAATTATTCCATATTCCAAATGGCAGTAAGATGAAAGTTCCATTCCTTACTCAGACAGCAAGAGGTCTAGAAGTTACTCTTCACAGCAAAATCTGTATCTAACTGTTGTTGTCATGATTTTTTTCGATGTTCTAACATACCCACAAATTAGCTTCTATGTTAGTCCCATAGTTTTGTAATGCTAGGAACATTTCGAAACATTTTCTTTATGAGGGTTTGCTGATGGATGTAAATTGTCAGTGTTGTGAAGAGGTTCCAAATTGCTGGCAATGTGTTTTCCAGCATGTTCCTACGTACATATGTAGCTTAGGTAGTTTACATATGCAGGTTACTATTTGCATGAGTTTTCCAGCATGTTCCTACGTTCCTTAACCACTAAATAGTTTCTACATGTTCAGCCTATAAATAAATAACTTCAACGCGTGTATCTCCGAAACTTTAATCAGGAAAGTGTAATTGGAAAGACCCTATTGGTGGAAAACTCATTGTCAGCAATTTGGAACCTCTTCACAACATTGACAATTTACGTTCATCAGCAAACTCTGATAAAGAAAATGTTTCGAAATGTTCCTAGCATTACAAAACTATGGGACTAACATAGCAGCTTACTTGTGGGTATGTTAGAACTTCGAAAAGAATCATGACAACAATAGTTAGATACAGATTTTGCTGTGAAGAGTAACTTCTAGACCTCTTGCTGTCTGACTGAAGAATAGAAGTTCCGTTTTAGAACTTTCATCTTACTGCCATTTGGAATATGGAACAATTTGAAATTTTAAGGTTTCCTCAAATTATTTCTTGTATCAAACCCGTTGACACTAGGTATCACTCGACCACTTTTGTCATTTGACATTTTCACGTAGACCCTGACCTCCGTTTACTCCTCCTAGCGGACACGGAGTGGAACTTTTATAGCTAAAAATGTTAGCCCCTTAAAATTATGAAGGGTGTGTTTTTGCGTTTTTTTTTTATATTTCCAGTCATTTTGAAGATATACGGGGTGGCAACGGACTTTATGGACACTCGTATATTAGATAAAAGGTCAAAATTTCACATACAAAAATATAAAGCAGAATTTCATATTACGTTAGACACAGAAAATATATTTCGGACAAAATAATAAATATTATTTTCTCTAAACGCATCCAACTTTCTTCTGTTCTTTGTACAGTCCACGTGGTGGTCTGGTGGATTGTTAAAAGGAACAAAAGCTTGATAACTGATAAGTCGGTTATGTTTCATATTTTTTTAAATGAAATTTGGTAATTTCACTTTACTTTTACTTGAAGTTACTACGAAACGGTTGAGGCGCGTGCGCATTGTACAGGGAACACCGTTACCTTTTCTAATATGTAAGTAAAGACGAAAGGAAAATTACTGACAAAGTGAGCGTAGAGTGGTTCACTTGCAAAGCATTTTGTTCTTAATCGAAACCTCTGACTCGTTTGAGATCCGAAATTCGAATCCCGGGTGTGCCTTCCTGACTGAAGTTACCTTTCCTTCAGTTACTACTACTTCTTTCTAACATGAGCATGGACGGACTAAAAATATCATTTGAGTAGTGCAAATCAAAGGCGTACACATGCATAAAGAAATCGATTATACCATCGATAATCATTTGCACGAATTTTAAGTCTAAAGAGACCCATGAAAGATGAGTGTCACTGTTGTAATATTAAACAAATTAAAAATTTTTCGGAAAATGTATCTGTGTCCATTTGCCGATACCGATACTCCAAAAAGTGGCCGATATATTGGTACATCCCTAAAAGCTTCATTCTGTTATTCAACCCCCGTCTATGAAATACAGCTTCTTAAATTTGCTTAAAAAGCTATAGTCGTGTCAGTATAAATTATAATTGAAAAATGAGGCTATTGTTAATAATGTTGTATTCTATCAGCGTAATCATTTACAGTATATCACGAGCCTTAAACACAAATAGATTATGGTTTCCGTTCTTTCTTGGTGCAAAGAGCTATTTTTAGCTTTCTTCTATCTGCTGCTTAAGGAAAAACTGGTAGAAAAGCAATAATCTCCGATCTGATGATATGAACTCTTCCCGAGTGACTGATTTTTTTTTTTTTTTTTTTTTTTTTAAGTTATGTAAGCAGCCATTTTATGGGAAGAGATGCTATTCTTTTCGTTAGGCCTAATAGAATACATTGGCCTACATTTTAGTGTTATCTCGCGGTTAAAATCCCAGCTTTTTTCTTCAAGTTATGTACATACCAATGTTACGTAAGGAGCTGTTACTCTTTTCGTTAGACCTTATTGCATACACAGACCTGTTTCTTAGTAGTAATAATTTCTAACAAAGATATTATTATCCAGCATCCTAAGATAACCCTGATTCGCCAATAGCTGATGTCCTGAAGTGCTGGTCAAAGTCTGGCTAACTCTCCGTCGCACAACCGTTCTGTAACCCAAAGAAGCTGTATTTCATAAAGAGATTTGAATAACATTGAAAGAGTAACATATATTTGCATGATATGAACAAAATAGAAATAAAACAGTCACTCAAGTGCCGCGATTTTAATCGCGTGATCCAAGTAAAATGTAGGCTAATGTATTCTAGGCCTAACGAAAAGAATAACATCTCTTCGCATGACATAGCTGCGTACATAACTCGGAAAAGAAAAAAAACTGGTAATTCCTTGAATAAGGCCACGGCCGATTATTCCTTGCCAAATCTTTCCCTTCGCGTCGGTTGTGTGTGCTGTATCGGGAGTTCGTTCAATGCATAAATAAATACAATAAATTTCTGAATATGAGACTGTTTGCGAGATCTGTCGTCAATCAGACCCGAACCGCAAGTAGAGGGAGCAAAGGAGGCACGTACCCTGAACGCCGAGCCGAAAGGCGCCAAATGAAGATAAGGAGGGGGCGTTGTAAACTTTTTCCTCTTTTGAAGGGGCGCCAAAGTCTGAATTTGCTCCCCCGCAGTAAATTCTCTGGATTCAGTATTGAATTAGTGCATGCGTAAATTTTGATATTTACAAAGACGGGTGGCGGTAATTTAGTCACAAAATGCAAGTATTAAAAAACTGGTGATTTTGTGCTCTAACACAGAACATAGAATGGAATTTAAAAACTATAAAACACTAAGTGTCATGAAAAAAACAACTTTTAAACAGCGATATATGGTATTAATAACCTCTCGGCGTGGAAACTACTAGTAAAAGAACATTTTGCAAGTTCTTCCAAAAGATGTGGACAGAATGGTCTCCTAATGGGTTTATATATTATTTACAAGTAAAACATTCGTGTGTACAACGGTCCAAATTGTTATTGCAAAACATCTATATGAAGCAAGTATGAAGATTATTTAACGTACTTTAAATTATAAACAAAGGTTAAAATGAACATATAGGCTATATTCATATGAACCGTTGAACAAACGAACAGTTTATTTTCAGGTAGGCTACCCATTGTATTATTAAGGTACGTTCTCACGGGAATAGTTTATCAACCCGACAACAAATTATTCCAGGGCGCGACCCCCAAGGAGGTCGTGGGTTGTGTGCAAGGGGGTCGCGAGAGGCGTTAAAAAAATATATTTAACTAGGGTCTTGTAATCTAAAACCAGTAAATTTCAAATAAGGTACTTTATTTTACTTGCTTTTTTAATTGCTAAAGATAATATAATTTGTTGAATAGTTTTTCGATAAAATTAGGATATGTATTACCAAATACAGAAAATCATCTGTCATGTTTTCCAATGAAAAGCAAATATTACATAAAGTAGAAAAGGACACAAAGATTGAAAACGTTACGAAAGATTGCACAAGTTTATTAGGTTAGCACGAAATCTGAGCGTATTTGATTTAGCCAGTTTCAAAATGTCCGGTTCCATTTTTGTGATACACTTCATAAAGTCATTTTCATTCAAAGGTTAGGTAACCATACTTGTCCTAAATACCACGTTTTTAATATACAGACTCTTTATTAATTTGTGTAACTGAGAAACAGATCTGTAAAAGCAAAAGTTTAAGATATTTTCTTGAATTTTTCTACAGTTGCTAACAAAATCCACTTTCGACACTGAAAATAATTTTCCAAAACAAAAAGTTGACCCAACTCCCTCTTCTGGGGGGTTCAGATTTAAAGGTGAAGTAGATCGAGAGATGATATAATATTTTATAGACAGAAATCAGCGCCTGGCCTAATTTCTTGGTACTAATTAATAAAATTAGACAAGGAAAAGTAGTAGTGAGCAATTTGATGCGAAGTAAGTACTTTTTCTACGATTAATATGTCAAAATCAAGGCGTTGGGGAATCGACCTGTTTTCTGGAATTTTGTTACTATCTAAAAGAGATTCCCGGATCCTCCATATTCAAAACGCTTGAGTGGGACTATTAAAAATTTGTATGTGTGTATATGTAAGTTTTTTATTGAATAGTGAATATTTAATGATAATTCTTGACTTGGATAGAATGTGATACCAGATTCTTGTTACGATTTTATGTTAATCTTATTCATTTAACCTGCGTATCTTCATTGATTGTTGTCATTTGCAGTCGTACTGCAGTTGTCTGAATTCAGAAAAGGACCAATTCTGTTTCTATTTTCATATCATTGGGTATTGAGTGCATCATGCAGATTGTTTGATGCTCTCACATTCTTCCTCGGATATAGTGAAGTAAATCCCGTTTATTAAACTCATAATTACTACGTGTTAATGAGTCGCCGTGGCTCAGACGGTAGCGCGTCTGACTACGAATCGGGCGGCCCGGGTTCAAATCCCGGCCAGGACACTGGAGACTTTTCTCTGTGTTCCCATGCCTGGCGCACTGAGGTGCACTCAACCTCCTATCAAATTGAGTACCATTAACCTTGGTAATCCCGGGCGCCTTGGAAAGGTAAAGGCGGTCGAGCGTGGGACTGACCACCCCACCTCACTTCGTACCATAGGTGAAGAAAATGTGGAGCGCTGCCTCCACATTTCTCATGCACCGTTCACGGGATAGCTTTATTTTTTTTACCTTTTTATCTTAATGATGTATGGTAATTGCGTCGCTCATCCGACTGGAAGTGTTCCGAAGTTATATCATTACAATTCAAATCAATATTATAAGCTCAAGATGTAACACTGTTATCACAACAGATTTTGTATATGTGCAAAATTAAATTATGTTATAATAAATCAATTATATTATAAGGATGAAAAAAATCAAACAACGGAAATTACATGTACATTTAACAGTGTGTTAGCCTATTTTATATGTATGGTATGATGTGTGTTATCTGTGAGTACTTTTTAAAGATATTTTATTTTGAGAGTTCATTCAATAAAGGCAGAGGACAAGTCTTAATGTATGTGTGGATTAGTGGTTTGAACAATCTTGAATCTTCACCTTGCAATATTTTTAGACTGTTGTTGTGCTGACATCTAATTATATTGTGTATGAGTGTAGGCGTAATTGAATTAGTGTGTGTATGTAATCTGATTTAATGTTGTTAATCAATTTTGGGGTCGCTCCTCCCAAATCGTCAAGATAGAGCATGTTGGATGGGTAACTTAACTTCCAAGGGATCTACAAGTTGCTGATGTGAAATTGTCGTCTTTTAGGCTTGATTAGTTACATGTCGCCTGGTTGACTGAATTGTTATTAACATCCTGAACAAGCTGGGGAGCATCTAACGACGATACCTATGGTTTTTGGCAGTCCTGAGACTTTTTCAGGGTTTTCCTCCGTCGCACTGGGCAAATACTGAGATGGTGCCAACAAACTATGCCATGACCAAACTACCTTCCAATAGCCTCTCCTCTATCTTATCTCAGCTTGAACTTAAGATGCCTAAAGGAATCAACGACCCCCCCACTGAAAAAAAAATTTGCCGGACAATAAAAAGCGTTTTTTTTTTTTTTTTTTTTTTTTTTTTTTTTTTTTTAAAGTACGTGGTTTACGCAATTTGTTCGGACTTTGCGACGTTATGACTGTTTCCGTATGACTACAAAAATTCTCTTGTTAAAAAGTTCGAAACTGAAAAAAAATCATCAAAAAGCTGTTAAAACTCGCTCTATAGGTTACGAAACTCGCAAGTTCATCGCCGCGGTAACAATCGTTCGTCATTGGATTCTATTCTGGACAAGATCAAGCCAGTTTTCACCACGTACATCTAACTCTGGAAGATTTCTTCTGGTATTGTACCGTTCATCCTGACTGAGGTTTTCCATGGTATCCATCAGTTTCATCGAGTGAATGCTGGAACGATACCTTTAGTAAAGGCCTGGTCGCTACCTCTCCATTCTCTGGAATGACCCGTAATCTGAGAGGCAAGCTCTAAATGAAGAAACAGTCAGTGGTTTACGAAATATTGAAGATTGTGTAGTATCTATGATATCGAGGTCACTTAAGAAATGTTAGCATATTGCAAAGAAGCTCACAGAAGATACAAAGATAGTTTGGAGAGTAAGAAACAAAAACTTGAACAGGTAGAAAAGGAACGCAGGACACAAGCAGAAAAAAAAAAAAAACGAGTGTGAGAAAAGAAACGAATGTTCGAGCTGAAATATGTGCGCTGATAAATTAATTTTAGATGAAAATGTTACACTGCAGAGTGCAGTTAAACAGAAACGAATGGATGATGTGACATCTGCCCAATCTCTTGTCGAGGCTCGAACCAAGAGACTTAAAAGTGCTACATTGAAACTATTAAAAGCGTAATTTGCAGTAATAGTTTCACAAGTGCATTTTTATAAATATGCGTTTAAATTGTTCGTACGAGGCATTCTGTTCCGTACACGGAAACTGCTGGAGTACTTAAATAAAAGATAGAAATGAGAATAGACCCAGTATATGTATTTATTATGTAAAATATTTACAAAAGATGGAGATGTACACAGTTACGTTTTTATATACAATGCCGCCCACACAGACACCAATAAGATGGGACTCGCTGGTTAGAGCGCTCAAGGGTCACTTCTCACTGCCAGACTCTCTTACTGTCCATTTGCTTCTTCCTTCCAACCCTCTTTCTGTTCTGGTTTTCTGTACTAGGACGAGGGTGACATTATGAGACCACACACACACTGTTCCAAAATTCTTTTCACAGACCCAAGAAAGAATTTCCTCTGTTGTAGTTTTGAGAAGAAGGCAAAATACTATAGAAAGAAATTATTAACGTGTAACACAGTGTAACGTAATTATTACAAACACGATTTTGATGTCCAACACATTCAGTTACCTATTTTGGTGAAGGGTTACCTTAGCATAATTGTAGTTTAGTCTAAAGATGCCTGGCCAAACTGTCCTATATTTTCATTTCTTGTGGGGAGGTCTGTTAGTACAGCGATAGTCGCACTAGAAAACGTTTCTGAATACGGCTGGATGAGTTGGCGATATGAACAGGGCTCTAGAGTTGGTGGTAAGAGTAATTATTGACTTACTGGAGTCGAAGTCGGCAAAAATATACAGATTCCTAGTAAATGGATATCGTAATATACTTCGTTAAAAAAGTTCAAGTTTCCCATAGAAAGATACCATCCTCAGTTTGTGTTAGAGGAAGTGGCACTTTAAGTTCTGAGTTAATCGTTGTTTAAAAGCACATACATGCTAGCACGTAGCATTCACTTTTCTACGTTTGATTCTATTTCATTCGTCACTAGGCATTGGCTAGAAATAATCTTTTTGTAAGCCAATGAACAAAGGCGTAAGGAAAATAACAATTAAATGATTGGCATAGATTGTGGTGTGGAGTCTCCGTGGTTCAGGCGGTAGCGCGTCTGACTAGGAATCGGGGTGGCCCGGGTTTAAATGCCGGCCAGGACACTAGAGACTTTTCTCGCAATGTTCTCATGCCTGGCACTCTGAGGTGCACTCAGTCTCCTATCAAATTGAGTATTAGAGTGTCCTTGATATTGCTGGCACCTTAGGTGGTAAAGACGATCGAGCGTGGGACTGATCACCCCACGTTTGTTTGTGATGTAGGTCGAGAATGTGTGGAGTGCTACGTCGCATCACAGGAATAGCTTTACCTTTTACCATGGGGATTGGCAGTTCATAAACAGCTAAGTTTTGACATGACCAAGATAAGGGGCTTTCCCGTATCGCGACGGGCGTAAGCCATAGTGCTGTTACCGCCCATAAAATTCATTTTATCTTATCTTATGGGGATTGGTGGTACAATAGAACGAATATTTTTTTCTTATTACAAATACAGGACTCGATGCTTCTGTGCGCAGTGTTGAATGCTAGTGATGCCTTCTTCACTCCTACACCATTCTTACACAGCTTGGGACTTAGAAGCAGAACCATGCAGTGCTCACATTTCTCTGTAGACGTGTGTTGGTTTGATGACTTGACCACAAACGCACACCTGTCCTGTCGGTACATGAGTTCAATGAGGCGGTAATCTTCAATCACCTGCAAAAATTAACGTGAGATATAAATTGATTGTCAGTATTTGATTACACTCGTATTATACTCCAGATGTAAGCCACAGCAGCTAAAACTATTTTTTTTTTTTTTACTATTATTAATAAACTTGCTTGTTTTTTATTTTTTCATGGTAGTTGTAATGATGTAAATACAATTTTATATATAAAATAGTGCTAATATTGTAGGCTTACTAAATACTTTTCTTTACAAAGATTTTTATTCGTTACAGATGTCTGGAACCAGCGTGTATGTAGGAGGCTTGAATGATTCTATAAAGAAAGAGGATCTGGAGAGGGAATTTGAGAAGTATGGTAAACTCAACAATGTATGGGTTGCAAATAATCCTCCTGGATTTGGCTTCGTTGAATTTGAAACCCGAGATGAAGCAGATGCAGCCTGCGATAATTTGAATGGAACTGAAATTTTGGGTTCCCAGTTGAAAGTGGAAATATCACGCGGCCGAGGAAGGGGCCGAGGTGGAGGAGGTCGTGGGTTCTTTCCAAGAGGTGGACGGGGCGATTTTGGAGGTAGAGGCGGTGGTGGTTACAGAGGTCGTGGTGGCTTCACAAGCAGATACGATGACTATGGCTCCTCTCGTGGTGGTGGAGGATATGGAGGATATGACCGCGGTGGTCGAGACGATTACGGCTACGGGCAGTAGCTATCATTCCCGAAGTTCCAAGTAAGGAGCAGCTCACCCGTTTGACGTGGTGGATGAATGATGAGTTAAAGGACATATTCTACGTTCACTGAGCTCCGTGTTTTCATCGTTTTAATTTTTCATTTACTTTTCAAAAATACCAACATAGACGTTCCGACTTGTATGAAAAAGGGATTATTTTGTTTTTTTGTTGTATCGATATTGAGTGAGACTGTAAGTGAGGAGTAAGAGGGATTTGTTTCACCGAGTTTTTAATGGCCAGTTCTAAGACTCTCCACTGTTGGAAATCATATCGGTGAATGTTGCATTTATTATACATTTTCATACAACGATTAGGACGACTTTCTGTCTCATTGTTAATTGAGATACGTTTGTCAGTAGAGTGTTAAGACTAAAAATTTTCTTCAGAGGACTTAACGTTTGTATTGTAAAAGATTTACTGTTCCAAAGTTGGGCAGTATGCTTCATGTTTAAAAGAAGTTGATATTTCGATTATAACAAAGACTTGACAGCTCCGATGTTCATTCAATGATAAGATATCCAGTGCTTCAAAGAATAATTTTCAGCATTAAGTTCTACAGCCAGAGATTGGTTAAGGACTAGTGGGATTACCATATTTCTCACTGGACTAGTAACTACGGAAGTCTACGAATTTCACAGGTAACTTCTATTTATTTGAGTAACAATTATTCTAAATAATTTCATTGTAGCGTACTAAAGATAGGTTTTTTTTTTTTGTTTTTTTTTCCGTTGCATAAAAGTCTTCAGTTTAGTTTCGGAATTGGTTGCCCTAATACCTTCAAACAGAGCCTCGTGCTTTTCATCTGGAGCGCGCCGTCGAATAGGTACGTAGAAAGTGATACTGAGACAGAAATAAGTAAAGGAATGCTATAAGGTGAAAAGTGTAACTAAAGTTTCAACTGGTTATGTAGTAGCGAATCTTTGCCTTCAACTGTTTGAGTGTTACCAGGTCGTACTTACTGCCAGAGGTGAATATATAAACGTTAAGAAATTACTAAATCGTGAAACCCAACAATCCTGTAATATTGGTTGATCAATGGAAATGTGTACAGGTATTGGATAAAATAATGGAAACACTTGATCGATATTGTAACTGTGCTTCGCAGCACTGAGCACTACGTAAATCAACCGTCTCCTGTTTTAGGATAAACTTTTCGCTAATAGTTGAGAAACGTTGTGCAGTGTGGTGAGTGACCAGTATGTCCGACTTGACGGAGTTAGTCTCAAACAGGTCAAATTGTGGTTGGTCTAGCTGGAGCATCTTGTAAACAAACAGCGACGTTATGAGGTGTAATACAAGGCACGGTCTCGAAAGTCTTCACCGCATATACTGTGCACGGCGAAACGTTGTCGGCGAAGCACAATAGTGATCGAAATGGTTGAAAGACGAACCTACAGGATAGGAACCGCCTGGTCTTCAAGGGGATTGTGATGTCGCAGAGGGAAAAAAAACGGCCAAGAAAGTGACTAGAGAACTTATTCTGCACCTAAACACCCCGTTGTCATCCAAAACAGTGAGGCGGGAACTGCATAAAACGGGTATCCATGGGCGTGTTGCTATTCCCAAGCCCCCAATAACAGACAAGAATGCTCAAAGGCGACGTCCATGGTGCAGTTGGAGGACTAGCAACGTGTTGTGGTCGGACTAGTCTCCCTTTACCATCTTCACAACCACTGGACGCGTGCTTGTTTGGCGACCACCCTCTCAAGCATTCGATGTGGACTGTTTCCCCCCGACAGTCAAAGATAATGGTGGCTCTACTACAGTTTGAAGCGCAATGTCATGGTATTCGGCATCCCCCCCCCCCTTTGCTACCAACCGGGTAGTCGTGCGGTCTAAGGCGTTACAACAACTCGAAGGTCCCGAGTTGAATGCCGGCAAAGACATGGATGTTTGTGGATTTTTACTGGGTGTAAATGGTCGAATCGTGACGGCTTATGTCAAAAGAAAAAGTTACTAAACTGGCCCAAGGTTTTTTTTCTTATCGGGAAACCCCTTCCCCCCCTTGTCACATAGCTCGGTTCGGTTACAGCAGCAGTGTGTAGAGAATTATTGAATAACCAGGTCCACCCAGTAATGCAAACTTAATTTCCAGACGGGAATGCCATATTCCGGGATGATAATCCCCCCCCCCATTGACATCGCTGGCCCTGTTCAAGAGTGCTTTCACGAGTATGCTGAGGAGGTTCATGGAGAAATTAAAATAGAAGGAGACGCCCAAACGTACCCTTAATTGAAGCCGAAAATGGCCGCCGCCCCGGTTGTATGTATCACGGTCTACCATATTGCGTATGGAATAAAATTGAAGTATTGCATTCACAAACATGCAAAAAATCAGATCATTCTTTGTGCTTGTCTGTGATTTTTAAAATGGTAATGAGTTGTATCGCTTTTGGGTGCATAAACAGATACAATAAGAAGGGTCCCAATGCCACATATCACAGGTGAGTATTAGAGAAAACTTCTGTCGAAATATAAAATGTTGATATAAATTGATGGCATGGAAACAATTAAAAGTGCTTTTCTATTCCATTTCATTATGCCGTCAATGTTAATTCGAGAATTTAAAGAGAAAGATTTTAAGTAATTACAAGAAAACTGACTAAAGGAAATATCAGTAGTATTCATTGTATTTCATGCACTTTGGGGAATTGTTTTTCGTTATGCAGCTTTCGATGTTCACTGGAAGTTTGGGTACTCTTTATGTTGAGCTATACAATATTTTATAAGCACTGACAAATTATCTGTGTATGTTTGTATTCTTTAACCATAATACAAATGTGATTACTATTCAATAATGTGATTTATAGGGTGACCGTATCAATGTTTGACGAAATAAGGAAAATTTCAACTCTAAGCAAGAACTGATGTTTATATAATAGAAAAAATATACGAAACAAACCCTAAGACCATGCAGAATAAGTCAAAGAAAAAGCAGCACGCATTTATTTCATTTAACACAACAACAGACAAACATATTGCTGAAGGTGTAGTTGCACCAGTTGTAGTAGCCAATTGTGAACTACGGTTGTTGCAGTGTAGATCATTGATTCTGTTTACTGTAGGTTGTTCCTTGGACAACGAAGGAATGCAATAATTAATTATTTCACTCTACCTTCTACTCGATATGCACGGATATCTTTATTATACTTCTGTCCTCTTATTGTGCGCTCTGCTCTCTTCGCGATGCCCTTTACAATTTTTATTTGATTTTGGGAGTACTGCATTTCCTGATTGCACAGCATCTGGGGATTACACTATTAAACCTTAGGGAAATATAAAACGTACTGTGTTGATTACTATATCCAATATAAACTAGTATTACTGTTTGTCTCCCTTATTAGTCAACCACTAGCGACTGGTTCATTACTGGTACGGTCACAATGTAGCTTCGCATGTCATAGACCAGGCGAATGAGAGACTAAATTGTAACAAATCGAAATGAACACTGGTACATATTTAACACTAACGCTTTCTGAATCTTAGAAGCACTGTTATAAACATATGTATCCAGTATGTTAGTATGTTTACTTGGTTCAAGGGGTAAATTGTAATTTATGGCAGTCAAGAAATGTAAAAATCACAGCTATGGAGCTATTTAGATTTCCTTGCGGTTGGGCAGACACATGGACTCTGTTAAACGTCTAATGATAAATATAAAGTGACTAACCCGTTTTCGCTAGTTCTACATTATGTCTAATATAATATGTTTGCTTTTGATATTTGAAATATCTTCTTGCATGACAAAAACTAATTTCAAGTGTGCAAGTGACCAATCAATGATACTACAAAATTTAGTAAACTGCTCAGAGGGAAAATCTTGAACAGGTTCCAATTTTGAACTCCTGTATTACACCTTTGAACATTTCAAGTTAATCATTGTCACATTGCAAGGTGTCGATAATGTTTCCTGCAGGTTCGTTGTGTTGCTTTCCTGTGGTTACGTAAAATACCAGAAAATATTTATGGGTTAATTTCTTCAGGAAAGCGGGAGAGTAACTTTTCATTACTACCACAAGTCATACCAACTTCATTTTTTTTTTTTTTAAATTGTGTATAGACGGCTATTTGCGAAACAGTTCTGTACGTTATTATTTAAATAGGAAAAATAGATTTTTGTTGTTTATTAGGGACTTCCAACTAATAATGTTCACTCTTTCGAGACTTGAAAGAGTGATTTTGAACTCATAAAGCTGTGTCGGCCGCGTTCGCAGAAGAATTCCTTAATGAGCACATCTACCTTTGTACGCAGTTAACGGCTACAGATGTCAATATTTTTCATTGTGCAGTGTTTATTCTGCTAGATTTTCTTCATTCAACCGCACCTGGAGTTAATTTAAACGTTGTCTAAAAACATATGTAAGTATAATAACATTTCATATAAATATTATCTGTATGGTGTACATAAAGCAATATGGAATTGTGGTTTTCTTCCATACGCAAAATGGCGGATGGCCGCACTCGACGATTGACGGGCGGCCATTTTCAGCTTCAAAATTTGGCAGCTTGGGCGTCTCCTAATCTAATTCCTCTCAAGATGAGGTTCTATATCTTCCCTGGCCGGCTCAGTCCCACACCTGAATATCATCGAGCCTCTATGGGTTGTTTTGGAAACCAGGGTTTGGCGTCGATTTCCACCTCCTTCGTCTCTACCTGAGCTGGAGCAGTGCTGCGTTAAGAATGGCTGCGTGATAAAGGTGGAGCAACACCGTGTTAATACAAAATGTTCCGACTTCCACAAGTGTTTCCATTATTTCGCCCAATACCTGTACATTATAATGTCAAACATGATGTATGTAAATAGATCTACAAACAACCTAATAATTATGTTTGTGCTTATTTACTAGTAATAAAGATGGTGATTTTTTTTTTTTTATGCTAAGTAAGGGAGGCAACTATGATTTATTCAAATTATTCTTGGGTGTATTTAGTTCAGAAATGATATAACACGCTTCCATGACTCATCAATCAATATTTGTTTCGGATTTATGAAGTATTCAATTCAAGCTCATTGGTTTTCAACCGCCCGCGAAACTCGTGTACCCAGGAATAGGCGCGAGTCTCCTTTTCTTGAACTTGTCTTTCTTTCATTTTTTTTTTTTTTTTTTTTTTTAGAATGTCAGTATCTGCTAAAAAATTTTGTACATTCATATTTTTTCTATATCCAGTGATAAAAGCAGTGAGTTTCAGAATGTAATTATTTCCCCTTTTTTTGGTATCATCTCTTCTATATGTGTGGGTGGTTGGCGGGTCTTTTGTCTCCGCAGTAGGGTGGTTGAGTGGAGACCCTTCTGTGTTTCTTTCTTCATGTGTCTCTCTATTTTCGTGGGACAAATTTCGGCTGAAGTCTTCCTCTATTTTTCTCCATTTCAATCATTAAACTTTATGGTGCCGAGCTTCAGCAAAACGCCCTGAATTAAGTTTATCCTGACGCAACAAAAGATCTTTACGTTTGGAAGTGTTACCGTAGACATTGACAGCTGTATCCGAATAAATAGGTTCTACCTAAGGTATTTCAGAATTCACATTGCCCCGACTGTGAGACTCTTTCCCTCTTTCCTCTTTACTTCAATCAGTTGCCATTCATTGCTATTTGTTTTTAAAACATCCCCTTCGCGAGAGGATTATAAACAGTGAATGTAAATTACATTTTCTATAATTTTGTATAACTTCTTAAATTTTGTGTAGTTTCTGACATTTTACCTGGTGTGTAAGCTTAAATCCGCTGTTTGCCCATAGATGGCGTTCGTGAGCGTATAAGCTACCATGGGCACGCCAGACCTATTGTGTGGATGAGTTGGACCTCCGGCAACACGAATCAGTGCACATAATCAGCAAGTGCAGACAACACACTGTTTGGTAAGCATGGCTAGTTTTGTGCCAGAAAAAGAGCATCTGCGGGAAGCTCTGTTTTTCTGCTTCCATTTGAAGAAATCGGCTGCCGACGCGCATCGAATGCTTGTGGAGGCCTATGGTGACAGTGCTTCATCGGAAACAACGTGCCGAGATTGGTTTCGTCGGTTCAAAGACGGCAATTTTGACCTGAGTGACAAGAAGCGTGAAAATCGGCCCAGGAAGTTTGAGGACCATCAATTGCAGGCGCTGTTGGACGAGGACGATACCCAATCGCAACAAATGCTTGCCGAGCAATTGGGCGTTACTCAAGCAGCCATTTCCATGCGTCTACGTGCCATGGGAAAGGTTCAGAAAATCGGAAAATAAGTGTCGCATGAATTGACCGATCGGCAGCTGGAGAGACGCCAACACACATGCGAAATGTTGCTCGCCAGACAAAGAAGAATGTCGTTCCTGCATCGGATTGTGACGGGCGATGAAAAGTGGATATATTTCGCGAATCCGAAACGCCAGAAATCGTGGGTTGATCCCGGCCAACCATCAACATCTTCCTCGAGACCAAATCGCTTCGGACGGAAGACGATGCTGTGTGTTTGGTGGGATCAACAGTGTATCGTTTACTTTGAGCTGTTGCAACCGGGTCAAACTGTCAATACCCACCGCTACCACCAACTACTGATCAACATGCACCGTGCTGTGTGAAAAAAGGCCGGAGTATCAACAAAGATATGACAGGCTGATATTCCTCCACCACAACGCCCCATCGCACACGTCAAAAGTGGTCCAAAACCACTTGGAGACACTTAAGTGGGAGGTGCTACCCCATCCCGCTTATTCACCAGACCTGGCCCGTACAGACTACCATCTGTTTGCGCCGATGGGCCACGCCCTCGCTGATTAGCACTTCGATTCGTATGCAGACGTCCGAAAATGGCTTGATGAGTGGTTTGCCTCGAAAGAGCATTACTTTTTTTTTTGGCGTGATATCCACAAATTGAAAAGGGCAAAATGTGTAGCTAGCGAGGGAAAGTACTTTAAATAACTTGCTTTGTGCTTTCTATGAACACTCCATGTGTTTTACTGACTACAAAACAGCGGCTTTAAGCTTATAAACCTGGTATGTACATTGTCAAAGTAATAAATGTATTTGGCCATGCCCCATCCAGGTTCAGAATTGAACATACATTTTAATTTCTCCTTAACAAAGCTCTGAACTGTTGCTGAAGTGAGAGCTTGTGTTTTTTGTAATATGTCCTTCATTCTGTAGGTTCATTCAAAATATTTCACAAAATTTATAAATATTGTTTTATTATTACAATTTTGATATAAGTTCTGTTCAATTCTGGACTTAACCGGCCCTTTGGTGGGGGATTTTAACACACATACACTCACAAATGTAGTCTTTTACACTCACTGGTAATACAAATTATGGATACTGGTTGCACGTCAAATAGTCTCTTTTAGTAGCTTTTTCTCTATTTTTTGTCTCTTTTTTTTTAACATTTTAGTCTACAAAGTCTCCTTTTTTTGATCTACTTGTCTGTACCGGTCCTGTGTAGATTAGGTATTTAACGCTTATTTTGTAAATTCCGACAGTTCAAAATCGAGAAGTTTGCATTTCCTTTCCAAAATAACTACGGTATGATCTGTAGATGTGCTGCCATCTTTTGAACGTGAAATAAACCTCTAAATTACTGGCACCTTACGTTACCGGTCCTTTAAAGTTTTCCTCCCCTTTGCCGGTCCATGAGTGTTAACAGGTTGGTTAAAAAAAAAAACACTGTTCTAGCAGATGCTATTTGATGTTGGTTGTTGCGTAAATGTTTTGAGAGACCTGTGAACAAGATTTTCAGTATTAGTCGTCTGTTTGTTTCATGTTCACTTACCCTGATGGACAGGCTACGTTTTTTTTACGCCAGTGGACTTTTCCTACAAGTTACTTCGTGCACTTCATGAGATAATCCTTGTATTCCGTGAATAATTTCTTTAGTCATTGAAGGGCCCATAAGGTTACCTAGTTTGTTTCAAAACTTCTCTAATCAGTCCGTAATTCCCGGTAAATAGGTAGCCTCACGTACGTTTGTGGTGTTTGGCTTTATTTAATGTTGCCTGTGTTGATTTGAGCCATCTGTTTAACTGATCCTTAGTGTAACCATTGTCTCCGTCGACTGAAAAAATATGATCAGTTTTCGAGACTAAATCAAAAGGATTTCAACATAGTAAGGAAAGATATTCTTCCAAATCTTCGAGATTTTGATGTGTTTGGATTGACTTGATAGGCTACGTATCTTTTGAAAAGAGACATATTATGGCAGGGAGGACGAAGTTGTTATAATTACAAACCTTGAATTACATGTAATCGTCCTTAACTGTTTTCTACGGTTGAGGACAATTACAGTTAATTCTAGGTATGTAATTGTGATATTTATCTTTCGTTTGGTCGTAGAATTGATATATGTACGTACAACGGTCTCAGACCCACCTCACAATAATGCCGGAACCTTTGTAGTCAGAAATATGTTGAGGGTTAGCTGTTGATATCTCGTATCTACAATTGTTGTCACCTAAAGTTGCTATTGTCTTTTTTTATTGAAAGGAGAAAAATTGGCTGATTTTCCAGTTGAAACTTGGTGAAAAATAAATACCCACTCTACCTCTAGACTTATTTGTTACGAAGTTTCAACATGAAAGTCCGCCATTTTTTTTCTCGTTTCTATAAAAAGACAAAAGTAACTTTAGGTGACAAATATTGTAGATACGAGATATCAACAGCTAATCCTCGATTGTGCAAGTGGTAACACTATCTTCTTGTTCCTGTAGACGGTCTTTCAAATTTACAGGAAAGGGAGTAAACTTTAAATTACTGTATTCAGAAAGGCTTCAGTCAGCCTTTCTGAAAACTTTTCCAATTACCAATACTGAAAATCCCGTTTCACGCCGCTCAAAACATTTACGCAACGACTAACATCAAACAGCTTCAGCTAGTTTATTCTATAAATTCAAAACATAAATTGATCGATCAGTCACGGAAGTTTGTTTTATCATATCTAGAAGTTCGGTCTATTATTGTACATATTAGTGGTAAACAAATCACAAACCCAATTATTAGGTTGTTTGTAGATTCACTTACGCGTCACATTATAAAATACAAAGTAGGCATTTCTGTTGATCAACCATTGTTAAGTCTTGTTGAGTTTTTCGATTTAGTAATTTCTTAACATTAACATATTCACTGACAACACAAAATCAGTTGAAGACAAAAAAAATCACTACGTTATAAACAGTTCAAACTTCAGTTAGCGTCCCTTACTTATTTCTGTCACGATCTTCTTTCAGTCTCGCTTTCTACATACTTATTTATTTGAATGACTGAGTGGAAAAAGGATGACATTGCATGTACCCTAGGTTTGGGGCGAAGTGAGAAAAAGTGTTTTCTGTCCAAACTATACCTACGTTGTAGTGAAAGAGTTTCTATTAGGCAAATGTGGTTGTAGTAGTGAATATTTGTCGCAAAATATCAAAGTTGGCATGTACGTAATTAATAATTATTAATGTTGTTGGAATATTATCTTTTTCCAACTCATTGTTGTTGCAGTAAACAATGGTATATTTACGGCACATGGGTATTGAGAAACCGTACATGTGAGATTGACTACATTTAAGGTTAATGTAAAGCAAAGATTTCCAACAAAAGATGGAAGCACTATCTCCGTGTGTCTTATGTATTTTTATCGTTGCACGAAATTTCAAATTCAAGTCTAGAGAGCTCAGACTTTCAGGGAAGAAAGTTCATAAGCATTTCAAGATTTTCTTGTTCGTTGTTGAAATCGCTTCATTGTTATAGGTTTGGACATTCATAACAACAATCCTCTTTCAGCAATGGACAAGTAAAGTCAATAAAAAATCGCCACGGATAGAACTCTTGAATTGATTATAAACTTTCTTCCCTGAAAGTTTGAACTCTTTAGGTGTGAATTTGTAGGAGCAGCATTGAAATTTTGTGCAACGATAAAAATACATACGTATACGAAGATAGTGCTGCCATCTTTTGTTGCAGATATGTGCTTTACATTAGCCTTAAACAACTTTGAAAATTTTTGCAGTATTGAAAGTTACAATGTTTCTTTTAGAGCCACTTTACTCATCATTGTCACTGTCCACTGTATTTGACGTAGGCCACTTCAGAATCTCTGCATAAAATGCCTTATGTTGTTCATATGCGTATAGTGTGTTTGCTATATCCTGCAGCTTTTTTCTTTCTTTCTTTCTTTCTTTTTTTGTTGTTGTGAGGAACGTTGTTGTTGTTAGGAACTTTGCTGTTAGGGAGATCTACAGCATCCTGTTTCTTTAGTCGGAAAATGTTGATATATGTGGAAGCCTTCACATCCCCTTTCAGTTCGTGTGTGTACACCAAATGTCTCTACGTACTGATGTTGAGTGTGTGACCGTTCTTCTTAATGTCTTTGGATGTTTTCTTGAAGTCGCGGGGTCATCAATCCTTGGAGTTCAGCATGTCGTCGCTTTGAACAGTTTTCACTTCGAAGGGAGGATTGCGTTTCCTTGCGCTCCGAATAATCTCTTCCTACTGGTTTGGTGAGTAAATCCGATCGGGTCTTCGAACAACTAGCTTTATCTTTAAAATGTTGCTGTGGACAGGACAAGAAACATTTGTTGGTCATGTTAGTGCCATTAAGAGCCTTGTCAGTGTGATAACGATTTTGTCCAGCACATGCATAATTGAAATACAGCACTTCTTCCGGGATTCTGTTAATGAAATCAGGGACACAACTACATACCTTTGTAGGGCCTTGGTATCTACCTACACCTTCCGTGTACGTTTAGAAAACTGATGTCTTCTTTCCTAAATCATGAATGTTGAAGATATAGACCTATAGTTTACCCAGGTAGAATATTCCTTGCACGGGCATAAATTCCGAAGGTAGATTGTGCTTAAAAAAGTGGCTATGACGTCGTTTCTTTGCAGATTTCAGAGACGTCTTGAATCTTCGTGTAAAACCTTTCGGCCCTTATTCTGTAAGTAAACACGTAGCTCAGTAACAGCTTTCGTTTTGCTCTCTGGTTCAGGGTTAATTGTTTTATTACTTTTTTTTTATGACAACCACAGTCTGGACCAATTTGTTTAGCCTCTACCAACAAACCTTTGCTTGTCACAATTTCTTCACCTGGCCAGTTTGTCCATTTCTTTTGCATGCAGTTCTTTGTTGACCTTACTTTGCCTCCTTTTAGACGGAGACATTCTTTGATGTGCGTCAGACATTTTGCACGGAAGACAATACTACTGTGATCAGTTCTATGTCAGCTGTACAAACTTACCACTTGAACAGTTCCAACTTACCACTTTCACTGCAAAAAGGCACCGAATACAGTCTTAATATAATCTTGAATACATTCACTACACGTATAACAGTAAGTAATCCTTTGCAAACTACTACGTATCAGTATAACAGTGAATAGTCCACACTAAAGAGGACAGGAGGAGGTAAACGCATGGCATAAACAGCTGCGTGGTGATCGGCAGTATACGAATGTAGACGGTTACTCTCTCTCATAGCACATGTGTGACTGGATAAGGGATAACATTCATGGAGTGATGTTTTTCTTCCACTCAATGCAAACTGTTCGGTCTAGAAAGCCTGTTCATGACCAGGTGGCGCGCAGGGCTGACCACACAGCCGTCACTCAGGTGGACGCAGTTCTACCAACCGCGGACAGATTGTATTGGGGCAGACCTATCGGTCTGTTACGCCAATGGTTATTATTATTATTATTATTACAATGCAAACTACAAGGCAGTTTCATATTCTCCATTATAGATTCAATAGACCCAGATGATCCTGACTACTACAAACTGCCTATCCCTGTTTAATTTTTTAGAATCGTATGCACTTTTTGCACTCAACCGTTCATTTCCTATCTGTTTAATGTTCGAGGCCGTGCTTGAAAATATTAGGGCAACTCTAGTATATGTAATTTCTAAAATATATTGAAGACTTCAATGCATCATAAGTATTATACATTACAAAATATATCTTTGCATAAAGCAGTAATTACCCTTCAAGTTTCCAGACATATTTATGATTGTTAGTGATCCTTGTTGTATGTACAGGGTGTCTGAAAAGTATTTCCCAGATTGCAAACTGGATTTAAGATGACAGAGAGGTAAAACTCGTACCAAAATGTTGGAAAAGCAACCAAGTTTAGTGGGCAACAGGAAAAGACATCAGTAAGTCTCCACGTGATCTCCCTTGGTAGCACGTAAGCACATCTGGTCGATATTCAGTTTCTGTCCATGCGTTAAGTCAACATCACAGGAGAGATCGATGCATTGATTGTGGGTGATCTTCGTTACATTGCAAGATCTGGTACAGACGTTCTCTAGACGTTGTCCGTGACATAACCTCATAGAAAGAAAAAAAATAATGAACTCATGTCAGGAAAGTATGGAGACCAAGCTGAGCGGCCATCACACTGAGCTTTTTCATGATTTGTGAACGTTAGTATTCCAACATTTTGGCACCATTTACACATCTCTTTCTTACATATACCTGATCAATTTGTAAATAAAGTTTGTAATCAGAGAAAGAGTTTTCGGACATCTTGTATGTTTCTGATCGTACAATTTTTCATGTTTATTCATTCATGGACTTGTGCTTAGGCATTTTTTTTAGCAGACAAAATTTGATATTGATTGTAGTTAAACCTGGTAGTACGCATGCAGAATTGTAAAGCAAATTGTTCTGATTTCAGAATTAATTTGGCAAAGAAAGAATTTATAACAACTAAATTTCATCTTGATTATATCAACCTCAAGTAAACCTGAAGACATAGCACTTTTTTCAGTTAATTGAAGCTTCAGCTACTATGCATGCGATTAAGCATTTAGATTAAAGGTTTTGAAATCTTCAGTTACGTGCGATGTCATGTTTACATGCAACTGAGTAACGTCTTAAGTTTTTATTGTTAATGTTCTTTGTTGACTTAAATTTCATTTTGCAGTCATTGAAGCCCCCTCTTCGCTACAACATTGAACTATGACGAGCCAATCTGAAATGAATCTGCTGTACGTGGGGGCAGATACTACGTGAATGTCTACGATCATTTGTACGGCCAATCTTCAAGCAAATGTGTGTGAAATTAATCAGATCATATGATTTTGACTTTAAAAAGTGAAAGACTGAAAGTGCTTCATGAAAATATGTGAATGAGTGGTGTCAAACATTTACGAAGTGAAACAAAAGTACTCTTGATTCTTATCTTGCATTTACATATAGGTAACTACCGTATGCATATAAAGAAGATAATTTTTGTTTATGAAGTTCTGATTGCAATTACATTTTTTTTCAGTCACTGTAGACTTAAATGTTAAATATTTCCAACAATAAAAGAAAATCTTGGATGTTTTGCATTGATTATTATGGTCTATAGTGTAACCTGCTCTTTATAAAAATGCAAATTCGATGTAATACAGATGTCGGGGTGGATTTGCTTGAGTACGGAAAGGGTTGAAAGTATTTTGGGAGTAGAGGTGGGTGTAGTGTTTTGTCTTGCATTCAGGGGTTATAAATTTGACAGTTTAGACATGAATTAAATCAGAGTTAAAGGCAAGTAACCCTTACATGTCCACAGATGCTGGTTGTGGATATAAGGTGAGTTTATTTTTCTTTTAAATACGTTGAACAGAGTTCTAATCTAATAAATTTAAGCGTAAGAATTTAGGTTTCATACGATGTTGTCTTAGTATGTAGTAATCCCGGCCGCTCGCCATGCCTACTAGAAATACGAGTCTGGCGCCTAGGGTTTTTCTTTTTCGTTAGTATTCCCAATATTTACCTGGCAACCGTTCTCATTAATTAAAACAAAATAAATTCGTTATGAAATTCCAATTTACCTTGAATCTCAAATATATTTGAATTGTTCGAATTCCGTCCTGGGCATGGATGTTTGTTTTTTCTGTTAACTTAGTTCTAAGGGTATCAGTCGAAACAGGAAATAAGGGAATACCAGTTGAGATCATTAACATAGTTTTAAAAGAACGGTAGAGCGCTAATCTCTGATGCTTGTGATCCTCTGCTCGATTCTTGCTCATGCCATCTGGGCTTTGTGGTTAACAAACACCGTGTGCGTGAGTTTTCCCACTTTATTGATTCCACTAATACTTCCATCGTCATCCATATGGCCTTAGCCAAAAGTTGCCTAAAGGCTTAAAATAATAAATCAAATCTACATGTGTGACGAAGTTTCAAAACTGGCTATATTAAATGTCTATATACTCTTTTATTTTCGTACAACATGGAACGTTACTATTGCGTTTATTACGAAAGAAAATTTGGGCTCACAACACAATATACGAAAAATGAGCCATTCTTAGAGAATAAAATGCACATCTTCGGTCGCTTACTCTGTCGTTGTTGTGGACACACTCATTGATTTCATTGTAGAAATGTTTGTAGTTGTGTGGAATGTATTGATAGAGCTTGCTCATACCCTTGGTTTTTCCACTGTTAATAGGAATTTTTCCCCGGTAGGTTGGGTTGTTTTCTGGATCCGGAGTGAATAGTGGGGAAGTTATTTCGTGTACATTGGTTCTTTTTCAATAGGAAATGTTCCTCCACAAAGTTGTCGATATACGGCTTAGCAATCACTATCCCTGGTTCTTCACTGGCAAAAACAAATTCATAAAAGTTGCTAGCTGCAAAAATAACACTTGTGTGCTTGAGAAACTTCCCTTCCGTGCCTTTGAATTGAGAGAACTTTCTTTTTGAAGAAAACTGGCTGCCAAGATTTAAAAGCAGCTATATCCAGATGTGCGATATGCTTGATCTTGAACTTGTGTTTTGATGAGAGGATTCATTGAGATTTTCTTCCCACGTGGTGTGTGTATACGATCGAGACGGTGAATTTTCCTTGTCATTATTTCGAAATCTCGGTCACAGCCATTGAAAGACTGACCACGCAGTGGGAAGTAAATTGATATTTTGAAAAATATTACTGTAAGGATAAGAGCTAGCAGAAATCGTAACAGTGTTATATCATCGGTTTTGTCCTGGTCAACCATTACAGAACAGGTGGAGTTCTTCAACACTGGTTGAAATATTTTCCTTCAGTTTTTCTTCTTCTTCTTCAAGCTCTTTACATTTTGAACAAACATATTTGCAAACGACTGAAGGGTAAATTGAAGTTTTCGTTTAATTAGCGAAGGAGAAATTTATATTTCACATATGTTTATATTCTGGATGTTTTTGTAAGAACATTTAGTACCGGTATGTGATCTTCACATTGAGATCAGCAGAAATATATTTGTGTATGGTGTTCGAATAATGAATTTGTTTTACGGAATACTGTCAATAAACTAGTGGATTTTCTGGCAATCTTCACCGGATATGAGCCAACTGGTTTTCCTATCCTCGCATGAGGTGTTTTGTTATTGCTCTTCAAGTATCAGATTCACTCAACTCTTTTCTTGTGTTACGTTCTTCTTACCCTCTTCGTTCTTAATTTCCCGGCTGACTCATGTCCACAGAGGGTGATCACATTATTATATCTTTTATATATCTAATTTCGCTTCTTCCTTCTCATGTGGAGAGGTTCATATGAGACTACACATATGTCACAATCAGAAGGATAACTCATATATCTTAACTACCAGCGAAGCGAAGGTAGGAACAATTGCCTGATGAAGACGAGTCAATACAAGTGATAGGATGGGGGAAGGGGTCATTCCATGTAAAATCAACACACTTTTTAACAGAATTCTACCTTACCCTCTCGGATTTGTATGGTTTTTTGTTTATTGCTTGTATCCGTGGAGTATATAAAAAAGTACTTTTTTTTTAAGATATTTTGACGCAGTGAATTTTGTTCTATTAGCGTTGAAAAACCACAAGAAGTCAAAGTTTCCGTGTTGTTAATTTACAAAATTTCTTATTATTCATCAATGGTTAGTGCTAGAGGGCTCATTTTAAAGCTCTTGTAATACGCTTTCGTTTGATATGTCTCTTGATAGAATTACCAAAACAAAAAATTCCCGAAATTTTCAAATTTGATTTTCTCAAAATCGGACATCTCAAAAATTTTCAAAAAATTCTTACGTGTTGGTCGTACTTCCTTACAGCTACCACGAAAATTATAATTTGGGACGATAATGGGATCGCGAAAAGGAAAAATATTTTCTTCGTATGCCTGCGGAGGAAAAGTACTTACGCTACATGTTAAGAAATGTCTTTAGCGTTGGACATCTATGGGTCAGGCTGGTATAGGGTAGGGGAAAGGATGTAAGAAGTCGGTCAATCTAAATTCAAGGTACCATCCCGAGGATTGTGCCGTTTGTCTGCATTAAGAATATTGTATTACGAACTAGTGTATGATAGAGATATGCAAATGGATCCAGTTGCTGATAGCATTGGAATTGGGTAACCGAATCTTGTAATTCGGATCCGGTTCTGGTACTTCGAACCAAGAATCCAAATCGTCCAATGGGATGTCCAGATCTGGTACTTGAAACTAAGTATCCGGATTGTCGCATGTGATGCCCGGATCTGAATCTTCTATCCGGTTGCAAGATCGGATCTAGGTGCCCGGTTCTAAGATTCACATCCTGGCATCCGATTCGGATTCCCGGTTCAAGTAACCAGAGCCGGGCCCTCAGTTTAGAAGATTCGAATCCAGGTCCCGGTTCAGTTTTTATCTCTGGAACCGGATCCGAATAGATTTGCCACGAACCAGAAGTAAAAGAAAAACATATACATTTATTGTTCTTGGCAAATTTACAATATTTCTTTGCTTTGGGTATACTTTGTTTTACACATGGTGTTGCAAACGTGATTCCTGACATAAAAATAAGAAGAAGAAAAAAGTATGGAGCATCGAGGGTGCACAAATGCTTCGTTTTTGCGCTATAGGCCGCCGAAAGCGTGGGTAAATGAACTTTAGGGCTTGGTATTTCCAATACCATTAATAATAGAACTCAGGCATCATGGTACTTTTAAGCTAAAAATCTGCTTTGTCGCAAAATGCAAATTCAAAAATTGTGCAATGAAAATTCCCAAAGTAAAAGGATTTCCCAGAGGAATAATTAAAATCCTAGAAAATATCTGAAGTTAAGCATGAATGGGACTTTTTCCCACAGGTAACAATAATTCGTTTGCGCCAGGTTGATGTCTCAAGTAGGTTTCCTTTGCGGAACGATTTCTTTTTAAAATGATTCGCGGTTGCATAACAAAAGAAGTAAGAATAGCATAAATGAATGTTTGGCGTATTTATCAGTAAAAGAGGCTGTCATTATCGTGTTAGATGGCGGTGATTATGTCTGGCATGTGTACTGATACAGAAAGAAGTCTCATTCATACTTGTTTCGACCCACTATTTACTCCGGAGAATGTCTGGAATTTCCCTGTTTCCTTCGGGCAATCCGTTGCATCATTTTGGAATTTGTATGTTTTTGGATAAAGCAGGTTTTTGAAGTCCTTGAGGGTCCCATGCGGACTTAGTTCTACTCTTAGTGGTATTGGAAATATAAAGTTGTATAGTTCATTGTCCCAGGCTTTCGGCGGCCAGTAGCACCGAAACGACTCATTTGTGGACCCTCGATGGTCTATGCTTTTTTTTTTTTTTTTTTTTCATCCCAGGAGTCTCGTTAGATGGTTTTGTCGGTGTTATTTTACAACGTACATAAAGGGGACCCAGGGTTTTTTGTCAGTCACACCGACAAATATCGGGATGGTACCCTGAACCAAGATGCCTAACACTAAAGCCATAAATAAAATTCAGATCCTTAATATGTACCATAAGTGCCTTTCCCCCGCACGCATATGACGAAAATATTTTTTGTCTCGCCGTCCTAACATATAATTGTTTGAAAATTTTTAAATGTCCGATTTTGAGAAAATCAAATTTGAAAATTTCGGTGTAATTTTCGGGAAACTTTTTTTTTTTTTTTTTTTGTGACATATCAAACGAAAACTTATTAAAATAAGTCCCCCTCTGAGCTCTCTAGCACTAACCATTGATGAGTAGTAAGTGCATTTGGAAAATAACAACACGGAAAATTCTGTTTTTGTTGTTTTTTGAACACTAATAGAACAGAAACCACTGCGCCAAAATATATAATAATAATATTTTTTTTTATATATATACTCCACAGCTACAAGCAATAAACCAAAAAATCATAGAAATCTGAGATGGCGAGGTAGTGAAGATATGTTGAATTGACGTGGAATGACTCGGAACTGCGCTGGCATGCCTGGTGATGAATAGCCGACACGTAAGGAATAGGTTGAGGAACTGTGACATGACTGATGTAAACAAGTCAGTGTTAGGAAAATAGTGTTGGCTTGCCTCATGAAGAAGAACCGAAGTAAAAATCAGGCGGAATGAGAAGAAGGTAGAAGGGTGACGATAAATAAAAATATGTGGTGACATCGTTATTTATTGCTCTGACCTGCCTGATGAACATGAGTGAGAGACTCGTTCGGGCCGAAGTCCGAGGAAAGAATGAGCTACACAAAGTACGCTTCCACTGCAAAATCATTACTTTGATACTATTTTGTTATATGTTTTAATATTTATATTTATATTGAATCTCCATGTCAATAATCACCGCCACTTTTCCGTCACCAACAGACCCGATTCACCAGTGTCTACACACACACGCAATTGCACAACACTGACGTCGATGATAGTTTCAATATAGCCTTATACCCCACGACAAAAACAGCCACACGTCGTCTCCGGGAAGGAGCTTTCATTTAGGTGTCTTGAAAGCAAAATTGAAACCTGGGCAATATTTCATGAAAAGCCTTCACTCTGCAGAAATTTGAGATCGTAGAATCAATGTGCCTCTTGAATGTTTCTAAAAGCATTTCAAAGTGAGTTTTCGAGAAAAAATTTTCCGAACTTCACTTCGGAAAGTTTGTAGAAGTATTCTTAAAACACATTTATTCTGCACTCTTAAATTTCTGCAAAGTGTAGAGTGAAGACTGTTCATGAAATAGGGCCCTGGTCTAAACCTGCAGTAACTTTTTTTAATGTCTCCACGTCTACACCCACACTTTCCCGACTTTTTTTTTTCTTTTTGCGTTTCCTATACTTCAGGGGGTGCAAAAGTGGGTATACAGTTGTAGAGTTTTTTATTAGTAGTAGCTGTAATATTTTATACATGATGCGTTATTTATTATGAAACAAAAACAGTACTTTTAGGAGGACACAATCCGAATTACAATTAAGTGCAATCTCTGAGGTGTTCAAATTGCCGGCCATCATTATTTACACATTCCTGCAGTTTAGTTTCTACACTCAAGCACACTTTTGCACAGAGGTTTTTATCATTATTAATTTCTTGGCATGCGTCTGTTATGAAATTTGTCATGTCAATAGTGCGTGGTTTCCGCGAAAACACTGTTTATCTTTGACAACACCCCAAAAGAAAAAGACCATTGGAGTGAGGTCTGGTGATCGTGGTGGCCATTCAGTTGACCCTCGTCGACCTGTCCAACGATTGGGTAATGTGTTATCAAGAAACATTCGGACTGTTTGAGCATAGTGGGGAGCAGCGCCATCTTGCTGTAGGTAGAACTCGTCATTTTCATATTGCTGAAATTGTGGAATGACAGTGTCCCGTAGCATGTTAAGGTACAAGTCGTGGTTGACTTCCATGAGAGAAAAAAAAATAAGGCCCAATGACCCCTATACGTGAAAGGCTCGCCCAAACTGTAATCCCAGATTGATTTAAGTGTTACATGGGGCATAATAAACGCAGTTATGCTTATTAACAACGCCTGAAAGTTTTAAAATCGCTTCGTCGGACCAAGACACTCTTCGAGTGATGTCATCAATCCCCTTGTCTTTCTGCATTCAACATTATCTCGCAGAATCGTAATCGTCGATCTGGATCATCTAATAATCCATGAAGTAATCTTGGCTGTTACATTTTTAAATCTAAACGTTGCATTAGATGCCCCAAAGATCTTCGTAGAATCACGAGAACTCTCCTCTTCGATTTTTTTGGGTGGGGCTTTGAATAAATGCCTGCACAACTAACATTTCAATGTCGTAGGTAGTAACACTGACCGGACATTACAGATGGAGCCAGTTGTATCAGATTCTGTGGCCCATTTTCGTCGAACCATTTCAACAATCTCAGTACTCCAGTATTGTTTGACTATCCACTTCCAAAAGTAGGTATGGTGGTTAAATTACCAGCCATAATTATCTGAAAAATACAAATATAATATTGAAGTAGGTAATAATTAAGTGTCAAATAATAAATCAAGTAGTACCTATTATAACCATACCTACTTTTTCAGCCCTCATTTATATCCCACTTTCTCTGACTGCGTTTTCTAAACTGATCCTTTTTTTTTTTTTCTGGCTGCGTTTTTTATACTGCATCTCACTTTTCTCCGACTGCGGTTTCTATAATGAATTCCACTTTCCTTTACTGAGTTCCAGTTATTGTTATTATTAATTGTACCCAGTTCAATATTCAACACAACACCATTTCCAAAACCGAAATTGTGACTTTTCGACGGATTTGAATTCCTTGCGTATCCGTGCATGTACTGTATTGAGCATGAACTTGAGTTTTCTAGGCTGTTTGCATATGAAATTCTCAAATTCTTCAATTCCGCAATAGTGTAAGCTTCATCACTGATGTACGACGAACGTAGTTTGGTGGAGAATAACACGAGCTGTATCTTTGAACAGTGTCTTCGAACTATATTATTTACCCACGTATATAAAATATTAGTAGATGTACTGAGAGGTAAGAGAAGTTGTGTTACCATTCTTCAGTCGTTCGATGAATAAAATTCAAGCATGACTGGTTCCAACATTGGTGAGGAAGTGCTCACGGTTTTAGTACATGAGAGCGCTTTTTATATCACGCACTTTACTTTGAAGGGGCTTTTCGTGTTCGTTAGATCAATGTGTTTATTAGGCAATAGCCATAAGGTATGCTACTTTCTGATTCAGGAACTGATATGTGCATGCGAAAGAGCTCCTCAAGAAAAGCTACCTCAAACATGCCGACAACAAAATCCGGAAGAAACAGTAGGTAGGTTGGGGTGAGAAATAGCAGCGAAAGTGGTATCGAAGGGAAAATGTGCGAGAAAGCACGACATTAAGTCTGCTATGAGGTAGCAGACGGGGGATGGCAGCGGACGTGATGGTGGTAACCGAAGGGTCTTGAGTGAATGTGCGCGCTGCAGCGTTCACACGCTACGGCAGGCACGGATTTAGGAGGACCATGTGGTCCAAATTTCCTTCCGAAAATTTGCTGTTTGTATCAAATGAGGATAACTATAGGCCTAATAGATCTATTTTATACATAGTTTATTTGTATGTCAAACCCCAGTGTCCCTTTACGAAAAACCTTGTCTTATCCTTATTACATCTCTAACACAGACGAAGGCAACTTCACTCTACATCCCAAAGGAACCTGTCAAACCTCAAACGTTTTATATATATATCTGTACACTCTGCCCGACATTCTATATGGGGTAAGCAGGCGGTTCCTTGAATCTCCGTGTCAATAATCACCATCACATTTCCGTCACCAGGAGACCCAACTGCTCACTTTTTACCCACACGCAATTTCTGAATTCGATGACATCTTCCGTATAGTTATAATCCATATATTATCGCCAGCGGAAACACATCCACAGAACGTCTCTGAGAAGTAGCTTTCATTCACGACTTGAGAGCAAAACTGAAACCTGGCCTAAACCTGCAGTAATCTTTTTTTTTCGCCTCCCTGCGTCAACACTCACCCTTCTTGTCCACCCCATGTCCATTTAGTTCCAGTCTATTTAGTTTATTTTCTGTGTAAGCTTTCAACATATTCCCATTTTTACCCTTTTCTTTCTTCCCTGAATGTTTCGTACACTGACTCCCACCTTTTCTGATTGACTCGGCAACCTACTCATTTTCTATTGCGTTTCCTATACTGGAACTCACTTTCTCTAACTACGTTTCCTATACCGAATCCCACTTTTTCTGGTTACGTTTCCTTTACGAACTCTGTTTTTATCGTCGTCGTGATTGTTCATTGTACCCAGCTCAATTTTCAGCACAAAACCCAATTTCCCATCAGTACTTGCCCACGCGCAGAATGTCAACTGTTTATGATGTGGACGTCCGCCATTTTGTTTTTCTGTCTCGTCCTAATGTTCACTCGTCTGTTCCGTGAACTATTTTTCTTCTATCTACTGATGATGTCTTGAAAGCTGCAATATTTTGTGTCTTTATAGTGTTAATTGTGAAAATGTGCACGTGAACTTCAAGAAACTACGTTAAGTACAATTCCTTTCTGTTCAAATTTTACCTATTATAATGCCTATTCCTATAATTCACATCCGTATTCAATCCACTACTGGATGAGGCCTCTCCCGGTGGGAGAAGTTGGGTCTATTGCTCCCATGTTGACCACACATGGGAGAGGAGAGCCGAAGCTCTCAACTGTGATCGCCACTGTCTTTTATTCACAGCAGCTCCTCAATTGCATCACGATTGTCAAACATTCTCGCTTTGAAAAAAATCCCTTGGCAAAGCCAGGAATCGAACCCAGGACCCCACGATCAGCAGTCAGCGACGGTAACCACTAGACAAAGACACACTATCTCGGGACCTTAGAACCAGGAGGTACTCTGACCAGGCTTTTAAAAGTATGCAAAATTGGCGCGCCATAGCCACCAAAAAAAAAAAAAAAATCACACAGTCACAGTTGGTGGGCAATTTTTGGCCATCAGTTATTTCTCTATAAATTCTTAAATTTACCGTTATCAAGACTGCTGCCGGTCACAACCGTTCTGTATTTTAAGTTCTGTTCCTGGTAGACAGATGGCGCGCGCCAGGATAATGGTGCATTATTATGTACGTAACATGCATGTAATTTATGTTTAACATATATGAGGCCACCATAAAATTCTTCAGGTGGCCACATTGGCTACCAAATTTTAGAAAACTTTTTAAATACTGACATGACTATAGTCATTTCAGGTATAAGCCGACCAGAATAAGAAGAGACGTGGCAAGTTTCGGAACAACCGATAAACCATGACAAAACAATGAAGAAGCACAGATGTGTTACTACTCTTCGCCTCTCGCTTGAAGTGTTGCTATCCAAGAAATGTTGCTGGTTGTTTTGTATTAATTTTAGCACCAAGATATTAAAAATTACATTACAGGTACAATATACTGATTATTGAGAAGCTATATTTATTGTCGTAATCCACATATGGGAAGAAGAGGACAGATGACTTGGACAAGTAAAATAAAAACTCTGTTATTAAAAACTTATATGCTTGCCACTCTCTCCTCACCTCTTGCATCTCTTTAGACAGTTTTCTAGTTTCTACCTTGAAATAGGCTAGCAAGGCCCAGGCTTCATGGCAGAGATGTAACTACATATTATGCCCCACCCCACAAGAGAATACCCAAGGCCGAAGGTCGATTCGGTCCATTGAGAGGCTAATGTGAAGGGCCCCCCCGCATTGCGTGCTTTTGCGACATAGTAGTTACACCCCTGCTTCATGGTCCAGGTGGTAGCGTCCTGGACTTCGGAGCGGCAATACGGAGGTACGCGAATGTGACTCGAGGTTGGCCATCATGACATTTTTCTCTAGATTTGTCCTCAGCCACACCAGGCGAATGCCGGAATGATACCTTCGTAAGAGGCTGGTCGACTACCTTTCCTCATTTTCATTAGAAATACTTCTTATATTGTCCTCCCAACGTCGTATCGGTCTTCCCTCCGGCTTTCCAACCAAGATGGAATATAATCGTCCCCCTCCTCCAACCGAACTACATGGCATGCGCACCCAAGTCGTCGTGATTTCAATGTTCTTACAGCATCGGTAGATGAAGTATTTAAAGTTGTGTACTTTCTCTATGTTCTCATTCTTAGTTGTTACGTATTTCCTTCAGTCTCAGTAGCCACACTTTTATTAATAAAATATAATTTTGGAAGGTTAGATGCATAATTGTACAACAAAGTAAATAAACGGGCTGAAAATTTATTTTTAATACGATTGTATACGTGACAAGTTATGGTACATATATATTCCTTAGTACCGAGCCACCGTAGTTCAGTGGTAGAGCGTTGGCGTAGCATTCGGGAGATCACGGGTTCGACCCAAGTGAACATCCTGACTGTGTTTTTTCCAGGGTTTTCCTCGGTCACACCAGGCAAATTCCGGGATTGCACCTTCAACGTAGGTCGTGGCCGACACCTTCCCGAATCCTTTCTCTTCCCCTATCCAGGCCTGAGCCTTAGATGCCCAAAGGCCATAACTGAAATTCAGAAAGATATTCCTTAGTACCTACAGAGATTAACTATGGCATTAAAAAGTTGCCCCCACCCCAAAGGGGTTAAACGTGGATGAAGTGCAACTCGGAAACCACTGGAGTTAGAAATTTGATATTTGACTTGAAAATACTTTGTTTCAATTCATTACCAATAGCTATCTTAATTTTTGATTCGACATCCCCGGTGAGGGGCGAAAACCTCTTAAAGAGTGAAAACCCTTGAACCTTGGAGAAGTACCTTTGCTTTCCGCCAGTGATTCCCTTTCGCTAAAACATGCTGTTAAGCCCTTAAATGATATTTCAGCTCCTCCCACAATTGCTAATAGGAAGCAGTCAGCTTCAATAGTAATCTCTCACAAAAGCAAGTTTTAAAAGAGTATGTTTTATGGTATACTTTCCCGACTACACCTTTGGTAACACTGCGTTATGTCCTTGACAAGACTTCTGCTGCAGCGTGTAAACAACCACTAGGGACCTCACCCTCGCGTCTATTCCTACTCTGGTCGGCTTATACTTTTGAGAAACGTCAGTTTTAAAGTTAGTATAAATTCATATATTTGTAACGTTTCTAACCATTGAAGGCCGTTTTGTGAGATAGTACTGTTGAGGTTCATCCCTTTCAATACAAGGTCTTTTACTGCAGTGTTCACTCCATTTTGCCAAAAATTGAACATAGTATATCTACTGGCTTCAAGGTGACGATCTATGAAATAGCTTAACTAAGAATAGAAAGGAAAGGAATTGTTCTTACGTTGTATCGTACAGGAATTCACGTGCACAAATTCACACTTAACGCTTTACATATACGTCCTGCGAGCCATCATCAGTAGGAGGAGAAAAAATGCTCACTTAACACACGAGTAGACAATAGGAAGAGAGAAAACAAAATGGCCGACGTCCACATAAAAATAATACTATATAAATAGGTTATGCATGTAAATCAATATGTTCGTTAAGTGGGGCGGGAAATATCTAAATAGGGTACTGAGATGGTTTGCATGCCATTTCGCTTCTAGGCTTTTCTTAAGGTGCTCTTTTGCAGGCATATATCAGTTCCTGAATCAAAATGTACCTTATGGTTCACTACTTGGCATCTTTCAACTTCATATTAGGATTTACATGAAGAGGTAATCCATCAGGATGATTGACGTGAAAAAGTTTTGAAATGGAAATGTAGCATAGCTGGAAAACTGTTTTCCCCTTTGTTGCTGTGGAAACGCATGCTCATTGTCCAAACAAATTGTGAAACAGCATATTTCTGTAGAATCACAAGTCGTTTTGTGAGAATGCATTTACATTTGAATACCATTCAGTGTTTTGCATAGATTATCAAATAGTACGAAACTCCAGTGGGAGGTACAAGTATACTAAATTAAAAACAAAAAATGTATTAATTTATAAATTGCAATTATCATGTTAAGCGGGACACCACCAAAGTATTCAATAGTCCTCAAGGATTTCAGTGCATTGTTTTGGATACTTTTTGTGTGTGTGTATTCGCTTGTAATTTGCTTAATGGATTGTCCTTTAAAACTGTGACAGCTGACGAAGTCCTTGATTATTCCGTTACGTATATGAGAAAGCCAAAATTAAACTGTGTCTTAATCTGTTTTGTTCTTGTAAAGGAGAAATTAACTCGAAATGTTTGTTTTTTAATTAAGAAAAATGTTTGAGAAGGCAATAATGAGGGATGGTTAAGCAACAATTTTATTTAGTATATATTTCAAATATACTAGTGTGTCTTATTGCCTTTGAAGTTAGAACATTGTATGTTGCATTTCCCAGATTTTACCAACTTCCATATGATGTCGTTACTCTCAGGCTGTTTACCACCGTGGAAAACTTTGAATACCCAAGGAAATCTATAATTTATGAGGTGAACCTGTCCACAGTTGGTAAGAGCACTGCCCCGGCAAGGCGTAGGTCGTGGATTTGATTCCCACTGCTGACCGGATGTTTTTGGCTTTTTTTTTTCAATGTGTTAAAATCCTGTTTTAAAGAAATTATTTTCTTTTCACTTCCGAAATACCAATAATGTACAGAATGGACTGGGTGGTGGTGGAATTTAAAAAAAATGTCTTTGGGTATTATTTACATGTTTTACTATACTAAGAACTTAGGGAATTTAATATATATATATATATA
>JAGDQP010005352.1:59700-78883 GCA_022664845.1 Lepisma saccharinum
ATTTATACCAGTTGTCAATGAGGGACTACGCCATCTACCGGTAAAATATTACAACAGATGGCACTAGTGGTACTATTTGTTTTCAAAAGTTCGGTTTCTTTCGGAATGGAGGGTGTATATATATATATATAATCACGAATATTCACCACTAAGCAGATATTTTGTGCTTTTCGCCAACTTTAGTTGATAATTTAGCGAATGCATTTCAAGGCTCGTACAACTTCTTAAAGATTCCTAAATTCTTAACGAAGATTTGCAGGACTCGCCACTACGCTTTTTGCCTCTCTGCTCTGAATTCCGAATTGAACATATGAGCTAATGTAAATATAGGTGAGTATATAACAGATCCGGCTGGCATTTCATTACACAATAATAAATTGTTTGTAATTTATTTTATAATAGTAAAGAGAGAGGAATGATTTTTATTTTCTGGAATCCTAAGGGTAATGCATAGAATGACAGAAAAAAGCAATTAAAATTTAGTTTCATACACGAAATCTATTCCTTGATTATAATGCTCTAAATTAAATATTTTGAATTATCAATTATATAATGAGCAATATATGTCTTCAGACGTACTTATAGTAATACATTCTAATTTTGAATAGCATGCATAATATTCACAATAGCACAAAATAAGTTCCTTAACCACGACTCGTGTTTCTATAACTCCCAGTTCTTTGTAATTCATTTAACGTGACATTCTTATGTTTTCTTCATACAAAAGAGCTCCAAAAATATTAAGAAAGCATTGTATTTAATATGAAGCTTATTTTCTTCGTATATATAGTAATAACTTGCAAAATAGGTATTAGTAGCTTTCATATATTACCCCTACTTCGCCCTGAAATTGTTCAGCGTTCGAACAAGTTTATTATATTTATAAGATAGTATTTACTTACATAAAATACGTCTATTCTTGGCTTTTCGTAAAATATATATTTGAAGAGTTTACGATTATAAATATCACCAGGTGTATAAGCTTAAATCCGCTGTTTGCCCATAGATGGCGTTCGTGAGCGTATGAAGCTACCATGGGCACGCCAGACCTATTGTGTGGATGAGTTGGACCTCTGGCAACACGAATCAGTGCACATAATCAGCAAGTGCAGACAACAACACACAGTGTTCCGTTGGTAAGCATGGCTAGTTTTGTGCCAGAAAAAGAGCATATGCGAGAAGCTCTGCTTTTCTGCTTCAATTTGAAGAAATGGGCTGCCGACGCGCATCGAATGCTTGTGGAGGCCAATGGTGTCAGTGCTTTATCGGAAACAATGTGCCGAGATTGGTTTCGTCGGTTCAAAGACGGCAATTTTGACCGGAGTGACAAGAAGCGTGAAAATTGGCCCAGGAAGTTTGAGGACCATCAATTGCAGGTGCTGTTGGACGAGGATGATACCCAATCGCAACAAATGCTTGCCGAGCAATTGGGCGTTACTCAAGCTACCATTTCCATGCGTCTACGTGCCATGGGAAAGGTTCAGAAGATCGGAAAATGGGTGCCGCATGAATTGACCGATCGGCAGCTGGAGAGACGCCAACACACATGCGAAATGTTGCTCGCCAGACAAAGAAGAAAGTCGTTCCTGCATCGGATTGTGACGGGCGATGAAAAGTGGATGTATTTCGCTAATCCGAAACACCAGAAATCGTGGGTTGATCCCGGCCAACCATCATCTTCCTCGAGACCAAATCGCTTCGGACGGGAGACGATGCTGTGTGTTTGGTGGGATCAACAGGGTCTCAACTGTCAATGCCCACCGCTACCACCAACAACTGATCAAAGTGCACCGTGCTTTGTGTGAAAAAAGGCCGGAGTATCAACAAAGACATGACAATCTAATATTCCTCCACGACAACGCCCCATCGCACACGTCAAAAGTGGTCCAAAACTACTTGCAGACACTTAAGTGGGAGGTGCTATCCCATCCCGCTTATTCACCAGACCTGGTCCCTACAGACTACTATCTGTTTGCGTCGATGGGCCACGCCCTCGCTGAACAGCACTTCTCGATTCGTACGCAGACGTCCGAAAATGGCTTGATGAGTGGTTTGCCTCGAAAAAGGACTTTTTTTTTTGCGTGATATCCACAAATTGCCCGAGAGGTGGGCAAAATATGTAGCTAGCGAGGGAAAGTACTTTGAATAATTTGCTTTGTGCTTTCTATGAACACAACATGTGTTTTGCTGACTACAAAACAGCGGATTTAAGCGTATACACCTGGTATTAAGATAGAGCAAAGAACAAGTTTTCCGCTGGCTTAGATTGTCCCATCGCAATGCAATTTATGACATTGGCTGCAAGCTGGAATCGATTGAATATACATTTATGGAACACAGTTTTGTTTCTGCGAGTTCCAGTGCAGATTTTATTATTCTAAATGTATATTTGTGTCAAAAACTAACATTTTAACTACTTATTGATAATCAAATTAGCTGCCCCAAAATTGGAAAAAAAAAAAAAATCAAAGTAGCACGAAATAAATGAAGAAAAATATTTTTTCCGACGTTTAATTTTTTCGGAAATTTTACATCACACTAGTCTGCTGTGACAATTATTACGAAGTTTTGAGATGTACCCAACTGGAACGTAGGAAGTTATTTTTTTTCGTCGTAAGGAACACCCCTTCGTTGTAAGTGGACCCAACCAGTTTCACAATAATCACGCCACTTGTTATGAAGAGAATGGTTGCCAAGTGGCTGTGCTCCTTGTACTCACTGACAGCATCTTCAGAGGAAGGAAATCGACGTCTACGAAGTTTCTCCTTCACCGTAGGGAATAAAAAGTCAAACGGTGCCAGGTCAGGACTATAGGGTGGATGGGTAAGAAGTTTAACAAGACTGTCCTCAATGAATTCAATTGTGCGGTTATCTGAATGTGCAGGGGCATTGTCGTGGCCAAGCCAGTTCTAGGTCGTCTCTCCTGGATTTTCTGGAAGACAAACACCTATGTTCCATCTCGCTGTAACAGTTCGTTGATTTTCCAAAGGAACCGTTGCCACATGTCCACTTCGTGAGAAAAATGTTGCCAACACTTCTTGACCTTTTGACTTTCATGGGTGCTGCGTCGCCAGGAAACAACCAGACAGACGATTGGTGCTTTGTCTCGGGATCAAATTGGTATATCCACGTTTCGTCACCACTAACTAACTATGTCTGACATCCTCCTAGAGTCACCAGTGTTAAATTTATGAAGCATGTCTTCTGGGCATCATTCCACACGAGTCTGCTTCTGGGCATCTGTCAAGTTGTGTGGCACCCAACGTGACGAAACCTTCCTTACACGCAGTTGTGAAAATTGTTTGAAACACTCAGCGAAGTAATCCCAAGAGCACACTCAATGTCACTGTAGGTCACTCGTGCATCTTCTCCACAGGAGCAACGTTTTCTTCTGTAACAACTTTGGACGGCCTATTACTGCATCCCTCATCATCGAGCGAGGGCCGGCCCCGTTTAAATTTTGCAAACCAGCGAAAAACTGTAGTACGTGATGGTGCACTATCCCCGAATGCACGAGACAAGCGTTCAAGGGACTGCAATTCATTTAAACAACTTTTTGGTCGTACAAAATCATTGCTCGAAAATCTCTCCAACTCCATGGCTGAAGCTCAACTGATGACAAATGCAGCCACTTGGCAACCCTGCTCTTCCTAACAAGTGGCGTGATTATTGTGAAACTGGTTGAGTCCACTTACAACGGAAGGGTGTTCCTTACGACGAAAAAAAATTAACTACCTACGTTCCAGTTGGTCACATCTCAAAACCTTCCTAGTGACCCTCGTAGCTGGCACTAAAACACATTTTTTTAAATGAGAACACCAAGAAAATCTTCGGGAACATTTTTTAAGAACATGTTTTCAGTCTCTTAGAGTTTTTTCTTTTGTGGGAAAAGTTACGAATTGTAAACATAAATAGATAATGTAAGTCACAAGAAATCCATTAAATTACCTAAGATGAAATGCTTATAGGTGCGTAATTTATGTAATTTTCATGATTTATTTGATATGTTCAGAATTACCTTATTTGAGGTTACAGTCCCCGTCATATTCCATTATTAGACGCTTAGGCATATCAATCGCATCTTATACTTTGCATTTAAACTTTTCTTTCGAGGGACGGGTGTTGTGAAATAATCCTTGGCGACACCAATAGTGAATAGTGATAACTGTTATGTTTGCTGCTTCCTCTGGCGAGATTCGATTAACTATTTCTGTCTGAATAATGTACTGCATCTGTCAGCCGGACTTCGAGGGTCCGGCTGACAGGTAAGGAAACATAAACCAGTGCTCAACAGCACCATTGTTCCGACTCTACAACCCTCTCCAACCTTGAAAAAACTTAGTTTCAGTTTTCCATTCTTGAAAGTAAATAACATCAGTAAAATCTGATATTAAGTTATACAGTAGATCCTAGGGTTACTCTATCCTACCCTTACATAGAAAATCCTAAATAGACCTAAGTGGTTAAACGAGAAGATTGTCTAATATGATAATCTCGCTTATAGGAGGGATAATAATAATAATGGCGTTAATTCCTAAATATGAGTTGCTCTTCACATATTTCATGTAGATATTTAAAAGATTAAAAAATTAAATACGAAGAACAAACGGTTTATTAGTACTTTAAATTTTCTAAACTGCTTCAGTGCGCTGATGTTATGTCAGATTTCCGTTCGATTTAACTAATTCCGTTCGGCTCCTAAAGGTTCTTCTGCATCTTCGATCAATTCACCTGATGCAAGATAGAAGAAACAAGTGGCGTATTGACAATTTACGACGACGTAATCTACCTAAAGAGGTGCTGGTTGTTTTCGCTCTGGTATTATGATTTGTGTGTTTAATAGATTTGTCCAATAACAAAACAGGGCTAGCTTCTTATCCACAACGCATTTGACAAGGAGATTTTTCTCTAAATCAAAGACTATTATCACAGCTGCCCAATGACACAGGTCTTAAATATGGCTTCTGTCTCTAGTGACTGGGTGGATCTTGCTAGCTATCCTCCTGTCTTCTATCTTCCACTCAACCAGTGTTAATAAGGAGACATTGTCATACTTGAGACCCGTACATCCAACCGAGATCTTCATATCATTGACTCTTTTTTCTTCCTTGTCAATTCCATCTACACCAAAGGAATTCTCGGTGAGGCTGAAGTAAATCTGCAGATTTTCTGAAGACACGAATGGTATTAGTTGATCGTCGAATTGCGTGAGGCAGAAACTAGGTAATGTTGTTAGATCAGCCATAAGATCTAACATTATTTCTCCTCTTATTGTTAGCAACATATTAATTGGCGATCGACATCGATAAGTCCTTGAGTGGCGTAGTAGGGCCTTGAGTACTGTGTGCTTTAGGTGTCTTCTCATTCTTCTTTGGACTAAATCAACAGTTTGTTCTTCGTTTCTGAAATGCAGGTTTGGTGATGCTTGGAGGTAGATCTGTTTACGTACCTCTCCTGATACTTCTATAGTGTTAAGTATCCTCCTAAGATTTCTCCTGTTTCTCGTACGGTTAAGCACTGCTCTACATCTAATGTGTAACCACCTTGCACTGCGTTTGGAGCCACGCTTGTAAACATCTGTGATGTTCGCTGCTTAACATACGTTGCTGGAAACTTGCCGAAGATTCACTTTTTTCATTTTTTAATAATTGGGAGATACGTAGTTAAAGATGGCGTCTTTTTGATGCTTGGAGAGAGTTGCCATACTTCATTATTTTTATTTTGATTAATTTTGGATGGTAAAGATGCGTCTTTACTTTTTTCACTTTTTACCTACTCTCGTAGTGTATCACTTTGTTTGCGCATCTGATTCTTAGAAACGGCATTTTTATTCTTTTTGATTGAATCTAATTGTTGCAGCTAATTTTAACGTAAGCACTGTTGTAAATTAACATGTTATGCTTTGTTGTGAGGAAGAACAATTAGGACTAGGGATTAACGTATTCGCTTTAGTCCGACCCATTTTCATACTTGAACGTCTTTCACAATAATGCCAGAGATGAGACGAATTTTTTTTTTATTTTTTTAGATAGCTTTCAATCTTATAAAAATGTATTATTCTCGTGATATAATTGAATTGACAGATATTAACCAAGAGGATGGCATGGTTGGGACATTCGAACTCAGTTTTAATGCTAACTATGAGGTCTAATATCTGTTGTATGTCCTACCATAAAAGCTAACAGGGTATCTACTACCCTGGAAACTTGGAATAGTCAGGGAATTTTACAAATCTGGAAAAGTCAGGGAAGGGAAATTTATGAGGTGAACTTGTCCACAGTTGGTAAAAGCACTGCCCTGATAAGACGGAGGTCGTGGGTTCGATTTCCCACTGTTGACCGGATTTTTATAATGTGTTAAAATCGTCTATTTTAAAGAAATTATCTTTATTTTCACTTGTTAAATACCAAATGGAAAGAATGCTTGGACTGCGTGGTGGTGGGATTAAAGAAAATGTAATTGGGTATTAGTTACATGTTTCACTATACTAAGAACTCAAAGAATTTCAAGTCACTAAATTAGTAGATACCTGTTTCGTACTGCTAATTCATAATACAAGGGCCACTCCATATATTTTGCAATACGCATAAACTATTAGAGATAGAGCGATGCCTTTTTTTCTCTCTCTCTCTCGTTACAGGTGAGACATCTAAAAGACTGAAGACACGAGAAACTTCATCGCTCGCTTTCTGCTTTTTGTGTGTGTGTGACATTTGTGATCGAAAGTGTGGACATTCTGGTTGTTCTAATGGAGCTGTCACGTGAAGCATTTCGAGCCATGATTTACTATGATTTTCGCGTTGGCTTGAGAGAGAAGACTGTCACGAGAGGTTGAGGTTAGCGTTTGGGGATACCGCTCCAGCATATACGACAGTATTTAGATGGTACAAGAACTTTCAAAGGGGTCGGACGTCGTTGGAAGATGAAGCCCGTGAAGGAAGACCTCAGTGTTCAACAACACCGGATTTAGACCCGACATGGTCTCCAAGGATCCAAGATGTACCTACGCAATGATAGAGGAAGCTCTAGGTATTGGATCCTCGTCAGTTCACACAATTTTACACGAACATCTGCAGCTGAAAAAGGTAGTTTCTCGGTGGGTACCTCATCAGTTGTCGGACTTCCAAAAAGCGGAGAGGATGAGAATTGCTCGTGAAACATTAGATATGTTAAACCGAGGTAGACACCAGATCATTTCTAAAATTGTTACAGGTGATGAAACCTACATGTCATTTTATGACTGCCCCACTCGCCAGGAAAGCCGTGTGTGGATCCATGAAGATGACCCGACACCAACAACTGTGAAAAAACAACGAGCAATGAAGAAAGTTATGTACGCTGTGTTCTTCGAAGCACTGGTTTAGTCGCAGCTATTAGGTTACAAGAACAAAAGACTTACAGCAAACTAGTACACAACAGTGTGTTTACCCCAAGTTCTTGTATCACTCAAAATCCGAGGTTTACTCTTCCACCACGATAACGCCTCCTGTCACACTGCAAAGCAAACAATGGATTATCTCCAGGCTAATCATGTCAAAATACTTCAGCATCCTCCCTATTCCCCTGATTTGGCTATGTGTGACTTCTGGCTGTTCTTTAACCTTAAAAATCGTTGCGGGGACGCCGTTTTTACTCAGAAGACGAAGCTGAAGAATCAATCATGAACTTTTTCAACAGTATTCCAAGACAAGAGTGGCGCCGGGCTTTCGACTTGTGGCAGGAGAGATTACAGAAATGCATTGGTGCTGCAGGGAATTACTTTGAACATACGTAAAAAAGTTTTGTTCAGAAGACGTATAGTTCTCCCGTATTGCAAAACTTATGGAGTGGCCCTCGTATGCCGATTTGGAGCAAAATATGTGAATTACAAAAGTCAATGACCTTTATGTTTTTAATAAAAGGTATTAAAATGTATTTAACGCCCAGATATTGTTAATGAATATTATGTGAACCGTCTAAATTGTATATGAGAAAAAGCAAATTACATTCAGGAGTGAACACACTACCCAGCCTGGTTCTTCGGGCACATTTCTGAAGTATTACTTTCCTAGTATTTTAGAAATGTATTACTTTTCTGAAGTAATACATCGCAGAAATACATCTTGAACATCACACAACATATATTTTTTATTAACGTTCCAGCGAGAGATTTAAATCTTAAATATGAATTTACCCTATTAGAAGACCGGGTATGTATGCCATACATATTGAGCGATATCTGGACAATGAATTGGCTTTTCAGATATCCTATAAATATTGTTCAATATTTTATTGTATTCTTCTTGGGCTAATAGGCTATTATGCCCGACTGTCATCCACGGAAAGAAACAGAGTAATGTAGAGGACTTCTTCATTAGTGACCATCCCAGCATTTACCTGGTAAATGAGGGAAACCTGTCAGGCTGGTCGATTTGAACGGCACTGCAACTGAGGACCATAAGCTCTCAGTGCTGGCTGGAATGCAATCGACGCTAACCGCTCGGGTTTGTTTTTTAACATCAATAGTTGATATACTTATCAGAAGCTAGTTGTTACTCAAACGCACAAACCCATTATTATTGTTGTTGTAGAACATTTTAGCGCCCTCGTATGAACAGTACTGAATGAGCAGTGGCTATACAGTTTATCCTGTCAATCTTTCCCTCTGTCCCTCCACCCCAGATCTCAGTAACTACAAACAACACATGACTCATATACTATTGGATACCTCATCGTCTAAAAAGGTGTAGGGAAACTGATACTTTGACTCAACTGGTACATCCTTTCCATTTGCTTACCCTTGTTCATTGTAAAATTGCCTCAGTTAAAGTAGGCAGAAATAACTGATATCAAATTTGAGTTTCGTACCCTTGATTTTTTTAACTTGGTCATTGTGAAATTGGCAGCTCCCTTATATGATATTTGGTTAGTTTTCTTCATTCCCACCTCCCAGAGTTGAGTTAGTTCTGATCCGTAAGCCAGACAGAGATGAACCGCTCACCTTTTTCTTATTCATGACTTTGACTCTTAAAACTGACTGCTCCTTTTCATTTGCTTGGCTTCCTTCATTGTAAGAATTGACGCTATGGCCTGAATGGAAGCAGATAGAGAGGCACTGATTCATTATCCTAACTGTAGTAATGTCATGGTAGAGCGTTCACTTAGCATTCCGGAGGTCCTCGGATCGATCCCAGTGGCTGACCATCCTGACAGCTTTTTTCAGTGTTTTCTGACAGTGACACAAGGCAAATGCCGAGATGGTACCTACAAAATAGGTCATGGCCGTCTACCTTCCACAATCCTTTCCCCATCTTAATCAACTAGACCGCCAATTTTGAGGAAATAGGTCACTTCCCCCGGTAAAGATGAGCTGGGGTGTCATTTTATTCAATTTTTTTGTCCACATTACGAAAAAAAACAACCAAAAATCAATTTTGGTAGCTTTCATATTTTTGTGCGAGAAAATTTGTTTTGGAATGGGGGAGGGGGAATCGGCGAAGGCCTTCATATTGGCGACGCTGCTGCCCTCGCTAATTACCGGACAGTCATAAATGATACAGCGTTGGGAAGCTAATGAAACAGATATTCAAACGGTAGATATATCATGTGTTCCCATTGTGCTTCATATTTAGAAGAAGAAACCTGAAATTTTCCCCAAAATCTGATATTTTCATAATTCACAGGCAGTTGACAACACTTACACTGATCGTACGCCTACGAAAAAATTCCAGCGTATGTATTCCCGCCAAATATATGCAACAATCATAAAGTTTGGTGCCATACAACATAAGAAAAAATCGGAGAAACCAAACGTTACCTTGGTAATCGCCTTCTACTTTGGGCTAATGAGGAGACTTTTCTCCCACTTCGGCTACGACTATACAAGTGAAGCTTCGTCATCCCGTTTGTTCACTCTGAACAATTGTGAGCAAACATGAGCCACTTTGGGCAGTTATCGGCGGATCTATGGCGTTCTGATTTATTACAGCCTCGCGGTGGTCGCCATTGAAGAAATGACATCTCTTTCCATTTTTCTCTTGTCTGTTTGGTTGGTCTCCCAATTGGAGGAGTTTCCTTGGTTGAAACTTTTCCGGTTTCCCGATTTTCTTGTTCAGATGTGGTAATCGTTGCTTTATTAACCGGTCTTCATTGTAAGTTTCCCGTTAATGTGGCCTCTAATACATTGTTTTGGTCTTAAAACAGCCAATTTTTTGTCTTTAATTACTCTTTTCTTGTTCATTTAGTTTATTTGAGTTGCGAATTGCATTCGCAAGCCCTCATATGTGTTTACAGGTTGGTATTCAGCATAGGTATCTCATGGCAGGTCCAAATATAGATGCTCACGTAGGAGACAGATACGAACTGTTACAGTAGCTGTGCCTCTATTTACAGTAATTTCTTTGCACCATATCTAATGCAGTGTCTACACTATAACCACCTGCTTCGTGTGTTGTGTAGGAGGTAGTAGGTAGAATATTTCACATTTGGAGTGAATTTTACCCTTTCTACTATGTATTCCTAGATACAACTTTTCTGTTGTGTGTTCAAGCCTCTTTGGTTCGTCACATTTTTGTAGGTAGGAGATTCAAAAATCTCCATATGTGTTAAGTATCGTCTTTTTTTTTTTTTTTCAGATAGTTGGTTTCTGTCACAAGACTCATATGATAGTGTCATAATACATTAGGCTTTTGCATTGTTTCATTTTAGCGTTATCTTTATCTAGCCAGTAACAGTTTAGTAGGTGCCTCATGACCCTGTTCTTTGTTGCGGTGAACAAGGACCTCCTGCATTTCTTGTCTCTTGAGTCAGTTTTTCACTAATTTCCTAAAAAAATTGCGACCACGGCGGATAAATCAAAACGCCGTAGATCCGCCGATAATTGTCCAAAGTGGATGATTTTTGCTCACAATTGTTGTGAGTGAACAACAGACGGGATGGCGAAGTTTCACTTGTATAGTCGTAGCCGAAGCGGGATAAAGTCAGGGGGACATATTCCTCATTGGTCCAACGTAGAAGGCGGTCACCAACACAATGTTTGGTTTCTCCGATATTTCTTAAGTTGTATGGCACCAAACTGTATGATTGTTGCACATGTTTGGCGGGAATACCTAGGGTATACGCTGCAAATTTTTCGTAGGCGTATGATCAGTGTAGGTGTTCTCAGCTGCCTGTGAATTATGAAAAATTCGGATTTTTCCGTAAAATTTCAGGTTCCTTCTTCTTCTAAATATGAAGCACAATGGGAACACATTATATACCGTTTGAATATCTGTTTCATGAGCTTTCCAACGAGGTATCATATATGACTGTTGGGTAATTAGGGAGGGTAGCAGCTCGCCAATATGAAGGCCTTCGCCTATTTCCCCCTTCGAAAACAAATTTTCCCGCCAAAAACTATGAAAGCTACCAAAATTGATTTCCGGGTTTCCATTTTCGTAATGTGAACAAAAAATGGAATAACATGACACCCCCACTCGTGTTCGGGTGAAGTGGCCCACTTTCCACCCTAGCTGATAGTCTATATCCCAGCATTAGCCTCAGATGCCTTAAAATAATTTCAAATTTACGGGGCACTTTGGTCTTGCCTATAAAACTAGTATTTTTCGCTTTAATTTAGAGGTGTTTCACTCGCTCTCGGCCCCTAATTTTCTTTAACAGCTTCCAACCTAATGGACGTAATTTAGTGAAATTTGACATACCTTGATGTTTGAAAGGCATGGTCATCTTAATAATGAAGAGTTTAAAGTGTTCGCCATTGGCAGCAAGACATGCCTCTATTCGTCTCTACATATTGTGGAAGGTTTTTGCCAAAACATTGGGAATTACAGACTCATTTTCTCGCCGTGGCGTGTTAAGATACACTTTCCTTTTGATCATGCTCTACAGAAAGAAATTGGTAGGGTAAGGTAAAGTGACCTTTTGGCTGTGATTGCCGATGTTTTGGTGACGTGCAAAGCTTTGTGAAGACATGATTTGATGTAAATGAAGACCATTTTCAACTCTTGTTATAAGATAATCATCCTCCTTATAGACTAAAATAAGTCACGATCAAATTCCTTGATTTACATCCAGTAGATTAAAAGTTATAAGGAAAAATCAGGGACCGAAAGCGAGTGAGACAGCCTGTATTTCTGTTTTACATAAAAACGAACGTGTGGCAGAACAGGGTGGGGGGGGGGCCTACACTGAGCTTACTTAATATCGTTAAGTTTTACTTGGTGGCAGAAGTAACAGAAAAAAAGTACGATGTCCTTTTGGTAGTGTTAATTAACAATAGAGCTTCGCAACAAGAACAACAACAAAAATTGCTTAAAATAATACAAGATTGTTTTTTCTTTTTTAATAGATGTTTGGACATGATATTCGTACAAGTCTCACACGCTCATAATGCTGACGTAATCATACAATACGTCAATCCCTCTATAAAATTAACCTTTTGGAGAATTTACATTATATTGCAGCCAGCTCGTCAACACACTTACTGTAGCTGGATCGTCAATATTCTATACTCTTGCCAATGAAACTTACCGCCCGATAGTCCGGCATTTTCGGTAATCCGGCACCGGTCCGGTCCCGAACGTGCCGGACTAAGCCGTACAGCGAAAACAATGAACTGAACCTGTGTGTGGTGACAGCCGAGTAAAGTCCGATTGATTCCGAACAATGCTGATTGCGTCTAACAGAAGCAGACGCGTAGTGGACACTTCCGAGTGGTTCCGAACCGCGCCAAGCGATTTTAGCTATCCTTTACAAGCGTTTACAGGGGAGGGGGGGGGGGAAACCTGGGATGGTGCCGGTCTATCGGACTTCTAATGTAGTTTCCAAAATTGTTCCAACAAGCTCTGGTACAACTAAAGCGTTCGACTTTGGTTTCTTCAAAACATTATTTATACACCTGAATAAAAAGAATGGAAATACTAAGAATGGCACTTGACTGACTATATGTCGATATAATTTCTATGTGCTACCTCTGCGTTCCTGAGACGAGATTTTGGATGTACTTTTCGTAATTGTATTAGAAGCGAATTGACGGAAGGTTAATGGCTGTGCGGCCTTTACAAGCAAATTGAGTCGGACTTAGTCCATTTTCTACGTGATTGATTCTCCTCTCGTCTTGAGGTAAAGTTTGTAATATCTATGGCAGGATTCAAACCTGGAACGTGTTTTGTACTCCGCCACTCTAACCGCTACGGGGATATCCTTCGAATGACTGCCACCGAGCCGCCGTAGTTCTGGTAGAGCGTTGGCGTAGCATTCAGGAGGTCGTGGGATCGATCCCAGCGGGCAACCATCCTGACAAGTTTTTCCTCAGTCACACCAGGCAAATGCCTGGATGGCACCTTCAACATAGGCCCTGGCCGACGCCTTCGCGAATCCTTTCCCCTCCTCTATCCCGGCCTGAGCCTTAGATGCCTAAAGGCCATAAATTAAAATTCAAAATTCGAGTGGCTGTTGCTTTATTTTTCCTTTTATGGTAGTAACCAAAGAAATACACTTGAATTACGATTGTCAAGGGACAACAAAATTATTATAAAACGGGAAACTTATTAAGCAAATATACCTCCGCTAACATTATTAACGTGATCGATTTTCTGAAGTATTTATTTATTATTATTATTTTTTCACTCCTCGTGTATAAGCTGTGTTAAGAATTTTTACCGATCCATCACCAAATATAATGAACAAGACAAGAGCAATTAGAGTACCGTAAGATTTCCACGTGAATCGTACATTGGCAGAAGTTACCACGTTTGCTGTTTAAGATACATAACTCGAGCATGACGTAAGCCTCGCAAGAAACCAGAGAACTAACAATGGAAAACAAAAGTTAATCTTGAACACGAATGTACTTATAATTTTGAACAAACAAACAAAAAGAAAAAGGTCTACAATATTAAATATACAGCTTGTAGGCGCCCCACTGGGTTACCATATCAATTAGAAGGTACTCTTTTTACCGATGGGCAAAAAAAAGAATGTCACTAAAAGTAACTTTTTTTTAATTAATTGAAAACACTTGTAGTGTAGTTAATTTATGAAAATTAGGTTACAAAAATTCTTAAAAGCATAAAATTTGTTATATATATAGTACTTGGCCACCTAGGTAACATACTAAAAGTCCCCCAAAATCAAACTTGTGCTACGGTTGCCATCTTGGAAAATGACGGTCAGCATTAAGTTTTTTCATCAAATTTCGCGGAAACTAACCATCACCGAAAAAAGTTTCAAATAAAGTTTGTTGAGCATAAAATTACGAATCATTTTTGTAATTATTAGTTATTTTCTTTTATTATTATTATTATTATTATTATTATTATTATTATTATTATTATTATTATTTTATCATTTGACAAAATGACATCAAACGAAAACCATCTTTTATAGAAACCAAAATTTTGGGGAAAGTACTTCGCCAATCTAAGTAACATTGAAAAGTCTCCAAAAATTAAAGTTGTGATATAGCCGTCATCTTGGAAAATGGCGTTCCAGTGTTTACAAAAACTATGCAGCGCTTAAAAAAAAAAAAATGTCTGAAACTAATTTTACCATAAAATTACACATCTGTGTTGTTAAGACCATTCTTTTGATCGACCCAGAAACCACAAGATGGCACTAAAGCTAACTGACGCTCATAAAATTCTATTTTCATTTAGCATTTCTTAAAAAAAAAAAAATATAGAAAAAGTAGAAATTAATCCCAACAAGAAAAACTGCTCGCAATTTTTTTTTTAAGTGATTACAGAATTTTTTTGTGAAGATTTAACATAAATGACAACAGTAGTACACAAAATCAGCACGAAGAATTAAATATCGTAAAATTTCAAGTAACTCTCTCGCCCTCACAAGGGACCATTCTATTTTTGACAATTCGATTTCGGAAAATGCTTGCTATCAGCGGATTCAGTACCCAAAGAAATCGAGAAAAACAAGTTTGTAGCTGCAGACCGTAAACAGGGTCGGAGATAAAAGGGGTCCAAAGTTCGAATACAGGACGTAGAAAGTGCCTATAAACACCATATAATTTTGAAACGAGTGGAGGAATGGAGATCAAATGTGAGGTATGAGTAACGTGTGTGAAGCTCTACTGAATACGTGTAGTGCGCTATAGAGTTGCCACCTTTTGATGAATAAATTACCGGACACCTAGGTAAAAAATACGGGATTGTACCAAAAAGTACGGAACAAATCTGAAATAACTTAAAATAAAAGCAGCCAGTTAGGCCACGTCACCTTGTATACGTGAGAGTTGGATTCGTGCTCCTCAGTAATGTGGTTTCTTGACCGGAATTTCTACAAGAAATATTATATATTATATATACCAGGGTGCGTGAATATATAGTGCTTACAGTGACAGTGTACATATTCATTATTTTGTGTTGGTTGAGCAAGATTTAGTGCATTAATTGAAATGTAAACAATCCTTGAGAAGTGAACCAACTGGATTGATTTTCCGCCATTTCGTGAGAAAGAGGCTTAACTAGCCTACAGTTTTTGTTTCAAAATTTATTGGTAATAGTGGAAGTTCTTTGAATTTAGATGTGATGATTTTAGTGCATACAAGTGATAAATAAATAGGTTTTAGTGCTGAATTTTGGTAACTAACAGGACGCCATTTGCAAAAGCTTCTTACACAGGGAGCTCTTTTCACAGCACTGGGTATTCATGACATCTCGAATGATTCTATGAAAAGTTCGACCAGCAAAAAAAAAAAAATGATTTATCATTGACCAAATTTTTATATTTGGTGGGTATTTGTTATGAAAATATTATTAGCCAATATTTCGAATGAATTAATGTTGAACATATCCGAATGAATTGTGGCCTCAGGTAGTTTCCGTGTTTTAAGTGAATTTAACAATTATCAGAAACTTAATTATAGCAATGTATCCTTTACTCCCCAACATTCCAGGTAATTCGTGTAGTTCTTGTTCTCTACTGCAAAGTGATCTCAAAAAACTTAAAGATGAGGTAAAAACTTTAGAGAAAATTGTAGAATTGCTTCGTAATGGATTTGAAAATAACTGTGTAGCAAGCCAAAGTACTCTATCTGGTAAACAAGCTCAAACCTGGGTTGAAGTAGCTAGAAAGGGGTTGAATCGAACCAGAACTGACAAAATGCCCCAGAACACTACAGAGAAGTTATTCAAGACACCAACAAGCAATAAATTCGAACCGTTGGATCACTTTCAAAGTACAGGTAGTGATGCAAGCTACAAGGTGCCATTCAAAGATGATAATGAGCAAAGTAATAGTAAAAGTTCAACTTACATGGTGAAAGAAGCCATACCCCAAGTATGTCCCAATGATAGTAGCAAATCCGTATCTTCTGTTTCTTTTTATGCTGACAGTCATGGGCGGGGATGTGCATCTGTACTAGTTAATCGCCTGGACAAAGTATGTGTAACAGGTATAGTTAAGCCCAATGCGACAATTTCAGAAGTGACAAGAAATGTAATTCAGGATTGCAGCAAAGCCACAAAAAGTGATTTTGTAGTAATTATAGGTGGTACAAACGACGTTTCGAGAAACCAATCACATGAGGTAATTCATACTCTAAATGTTATCTTGCCATATTTGCAACACACGAACGTCATTGTGTGTAATGTTCCACACAGATACGATTTGAGTGATAGTTCTTGTGTGAATAAAGAAATAGAGAATGTAAATATGCAACTTCCCCAATTATGTAACAAATATAAAAATGTGAGTATATTTGATACACATTCAATGCATAGATCAAAATACACACAACATGGCCTACATCTAAACAAGAGAGGCAAAAGAGAACTATGCCGGGGGATAATTGGGTTAATGAACAAATCACAGCAGGAAGTAGGTCCTAACAGGGATAATTGCAGTGCAAATGGGTCGATCTTGTGCGGGGAGGGAAGTTTTATGGATCCTGGTGTTGAAGTAAATGGTGAGACTCAGCACCATAGCGATGTTGATGGTAACAATGCTATATCGGAGCAGGTTGTATCTGTACATCTGCAGGGGCTAAATCCTGATTTGAACAATTCTTTAGCAGAGCGTCAAAATTATGTAAATAGCAATAATAGTGAAAAATCATTGGAAGGTGTTGTAGGTAATGAAACCATTAATAATGATTGCGGAATTAATCCCTTAGATTCAGGAAGTGATAAATCGACACATACAGGAAGAAGTACTAGAATAAGGAAACCACCAAGATATTTCAATGACGATTTTTTATACCCAAGCATGATGTGGTAATAGCTAATAACAAGAACACAAGGTACAGAAACAATCTCACAGTGGTTCACCAAAATATTCAATCCTTAAGAAACAAACAAATTGTACTTGAGGTAATTACCGAAACAATGCCAGCCGATATCCTTTGTTTATCTGAACACTGGCTGGCAGAAAATGAGTTATTTGTTATTAATGGATATAAAATTGTAGCAAAATATTGTAGAAGTAATATAAAAAATGGAGGCGTTTGTATATTTGTAAAAAACCACATAAAATCTACCCAGTGCAAGTTAATAGATAGCATAAAATGTGTTGAGAAACATTTTGAATACACTGCAACTATTATAGAAGGCTCTGAAGTAAATTTAGCCTTATTAGTTATCTATCGCACTCCTGACTCAGACGTCGATATTTTTCTACGTAATACGGAACTGTTGTTAAGTAAATTAAGTCGGAAGTATCCCTCAATTATAATATGCGGTGATTTTAACATAGATTTACAAACACCAAGCAAAAAACGCGAAATGTTTTTGAATCTCCTAAGTTCTTTCAATTTAACTGCGACAATAATATCACCCACACACTTCACAAAAACATCGTGTTCAACAATTGACAATATTATCACGAACATCAAACCAAATATATACACATCGGAAATATTAAACCTCGGACTTAACAGCCATTTAGGACAAGTTATCACGATTCAAAACTTTTTTACTTCAAAAAGTCATACTATGAAAATAAAAAAGAGAGATTTCAGAGAAAACAATATTCACAGTTTTATTGAGTGCTTAGAAATGGAAGACTGGTCAAGCATATTTGCAACTGAGTATATTTCAGTTGATGAAATGTTTAAACTGTTCCTAACTAAATTCAAATTACGGTTCGACCAATGTTTCCCACATATAACCGTACGAGTAAACCATAAAAGGCGAAATAAATGGATCACAAATGGCATTAGAAGATCATGTCAAAAAATGAAAACACTCAATTTAATAAGCAAACAAACTACTGACATAAAATTTATTGAGTATTTTAAAAATTACAAGAAGATTTATAGAAAGGTCATAAAGCAAGCAAAAAGTTCCTATTATGACAACCTGATAAATAAAGCAGATAATAAAACAAAAATGGCGTGGAACTTGATAAAACAGGAAACCAATATGAGCAATAAAGCTTCAGGAAATATAGAACTTAAAACAGAAAATAATCAGATCTGCAATGACCCACATGCAATTGCAGAGATATTCAACTCTTTCTTCAACAATGTTGTAGATAAACTCCTTAATGCAAGGCCAAATGCTGCAATGTTTATAGACGAGCCCCATCCAATACCACATGTCTCAAATTCCTTCTTTCTTACACCCACAGATCCTTATGAAATAATTGCTATCGTAAATAAATTTAAAAACCGTAGTTCTGCAGGGCCTGATGAAATACCTGAGTTTGTAATAAAGAGATGTATACATGCTATTGCTACGCCATTGTCTGATTTAATTAATGCATCATTTAATCATGGGCAATTTCCAGAAAATTTAAAGTGGTCACTAATCAGGCCACTACATAAAAAAGGGGACAAACGTAATTGTGAAAATTATCGACCCATATCACTCTCATCTAAATTTTCCAAAATTATCGAAAGTATTATGAAAAAAAGACTATTATCCCATCTGGAACAAAACAAAGTTATTTCTAACTCACAACATGGATTTCTAAAAAATAGATCTACTACTACTGCTATCTTAAGTTACATACAAGAAATAGTATCTGCTATTGACAGTAAATCATATCCATTTTCAATATGTTGTGATTTAAGCAAAGCCTTCGATTGTGTTAATCATTCACTACTTTTATCGAAATTGTCTTCCTATGGGATACGCGGAACTACTAATGAATGGTTTTCATCGTATTTAAAAAATCGACATCAGTATGTTGAACTCACATACACGGATCAAAACATGCATAAACAAAAAATATCATCCAAACCCTCCCT